>JAHHUM010002671.1:0-138849 GCA_036173005.1 Crenichthys baileyi
CGGGGAGGAAAAAGAGGGAAAACAAAACGGGGGGGTGGACTAAAGCTAAGCTAGCGACCCTTACCACAAAACTAAAAAACCGTGAAAAACAGGGAGGTCGCAAACTTTAAAATACAGCAACGGAGTAGGGTTTTTTTAACTGCTTATTTTTAAAACAATAAGAGATACAGTAGAGAAAAAATTAATAAAACGAGGGGCCTTTCAACCCCAAAAAAATCCCCAAGTGAAAAAACGGGAAGGACAAATACCCCTTACCAGCCTGGTCATGTGGACCAATCAGATCCTGATGTAGATCTGTGGTCCTACACGAATTTATGTAGAAACACAAAAATCTCCAGATTGTTCACCGACCCTGCGATACCTGGGAAAAAAAAATTTTTTGGACACCTTTTATTTTTTACTCGTGCGTAGTTTTGTTGAGAGGAAAAATTCATTTTCACTTGGTTAAAATGGTCAAAATGACCCACTTTTCAACGGTCCATTCCCCAGTCAAGTTTTGAAAAAATTTGAAAGGTCCAAAAAAGTTCAGCAAGGGCTTCCGATTAAAAACGGGCATGAATCAAATCGATAGCCCCTAATAGTTTTAAAAAAAGTTTTATCGTTTGTTCGAGAGCATGTTCAGGCATTTTTTTTTTTTTCTCCTTTTCCCTTTTTTACCCTAGTGTTGTGCCTTTAATTTTAATTTTCAAAAAAAAAAAGTTTTAAATTTTTTCGTTCCCCTTTCCCCTTCTGGGGAAAAGGGGTCCAAGAATGACTTTGAAGCCCTTACGGTTTCCAATTTATGGGCCGCAGTTGGGAGCATGCGCCTCCTGTTAAAAAGCCACCCCAGGGGCAGACACAGAGTGAGGTGCGCATGAGTGAGAAACAGCCGTTTGGGGCTCATTAATTACCATAGCAACAGAACACAGCTCCCAGGAACCAAGTAACCTCTGACAGAGAGTGGCTCTGGGGCTGAGTAGGCCAGAAGCTTCCATGACTGATCAAAATAAGTCAGCATAGCGACAACCCCCTAGACTTTAAAAATAAGACCTAAACATACTCTACAAAATAAAATCCTTTTTTTCACACTGAACATCAACCTTTCCCAAATTTTTACAAATGTTTTTTTACAGCTGATAATAGCATAAACAATGTTACCCCGAGCAGCAGGTTCTATATGACTAAGGGAAATAACCCCAGACTTAAAAAGGACAACCCGCTAGATTTTCAAAATAAGACAAAACATGCTCTAAAAAATTAAAGCCTTCTAATTTTTTTAAAACTATAGAAAATTGCAGCACTGGCTTCACACTAATTTTGGAGCTCATCCAGTGTAGGAAAAGGACCAGGTCAGCCTTTAAAATGAGGCTTACTGAAATTTTAAAAAAATAAAGCCTCAACCTTCCAACTTACTAATGAGTTTTAAGCTGATAATAGCATAGACAATGAATTTTTAAAAATAATTTAACTAAACCAGACCAAAAAGGATAACCTTGCTGGACTTTCAGAATAAGAAAAAAACATCCTCTACAAAATAAAAGCCTTTACATTTTAAACAATATCATTCAGGATGGGGCAATACACTACTGTTGGGAATTCCCCCAGTGTTGGAAATGGGACTATGCTGGCTCCTTTCAAATAAGGCTTACTGAAACTTTCAAAATAAAAGCCTCAGCTTCCCATATTTTTGTATTGTTTTTTTAAGCTGATAATAGCATACACACAGTTTTTGAATAGAAAAGCAGGTTCTATATAGCTAATGGAAAACTATGCTGGGTTTTTTCAAAATAGGAAAAAAACAGCCCCACAAATAAAAGCCTTTACATTTTAAACTATAAAAAATGCAGCACTGGGTTCACACTAATGTTGGAGCTCATCCGGTGGGAAAATAGGACCAGGTCAGTCCTTTAGAATAAGCTTACTGAATTTTCAAAAAAAAAGCCTACAACCTTCTATATTTTTTTAAAATGATTTTTTTAAGCTAATAATAGAATAGACAATGATTTTACAAAAAACAAATTTGAATTAACCCAGACCAAAAGGGAAAAACCTTGCTGGACTTTCAAAAAAAGACAAAAACGCTCTAAAAAAAAAAAAGTCTTTACATTTTAAACTATATATCATTGCAGGACTGGCAATACACTACTGTTGGAATTCACCCAGGTGGAAATGGGACTATGCTGGTCCTTTGAAATAGGCTTACTGAAACTTTAAAAATAAAAGCCTCAGCATTCCATAGTTTGTATTGATTTTTAAGCTGATAATAGCATACACAAGTTTTTGAATAGCAAGCAGGTTCTTTATATCTAGTGGAAGTACCCCAGACCTAAAAGGACAACTATACTGGACTTTCAAAACAAACACTAGACATAGCCTACAAAATAAATGTTTCAAAAATTCACACAGCGATATTTGCAGCATTGGTCTTAACACTATTGCTGGGATTCTGTGATGGAAAGGATCTACTTTATCCTTTTAAAAAAACTCACTGATTTTTACAAAGTAAAAGTCTCAACATTCTTTAGTGGGGGCCTGCCATAGCAATGAACGGAGAACAGTGAGTGGCCTGACCCCCATGCCATTCCCTTTTGTGGCACCTATTACTACACATCTCTAGACTGGATTCTTTTTTTATTGGCGACTGCCAAAAGCAAGGACGCAGGATTACTGGTGAAACAAGAACAGGTCTAGATAGACATCTTAACCTTCTACCCTAATCATGATCCCCCACCGTTCTTTTGTTTTGGGGTCCGTACCTCCCCCCAAAAACCGTGACTCTGGTCCGAGAAGCACGCACCAAGAGGCAGGCCCCGTCCAAAAATTTTTCAAAAATTTTTCAAGTTTTTATTTTATTGTGTGAATGCTAAAGAGGGAATAATTTTTGAACAGAAATTTCATAGACATTGAATATACGCTGTAGTAAGCATTGGCTTTTAGCTAATTTTAGCTTACACATTGCTTTTGCATGGTAGATTTTAGCACTGACTTTAACTTCTTAGGCTATATTTTTTCTTCAGTCTATGCTTTTTCAGCTCATCTATGGCAGCTCTTTCCTGCTTTTTAAAGTTTTTTTCAGTTTGCTTTCAACACTCTTTTCAACAATAGTTTTGGGTAGCTTTACATTGTTAAGCGTTTTTTTGGGGAAATCTTCCTCCTTAAAGAGATCAGATGACAATTTTTTTTTGCTGCTTTTCTGCTATTCTACTAATTTATCAGATTTCAGCAGATTTTTTCTGCTGTCATTTTCAGCTTTTTTCTGCCCCTTTCAGCTAAAAAATTTAGCTTACAGCATTCACACTGCATTTTTGGGGAAATGCAAAATTTTTTTCCTAGTCTTTAATTTTGGTTGCTTCCGTACACTTTATGACTCGCTCTCCTTCTGCATACTTTGTACTATTTTAACCATTCAAATTTTTCACATATTCAGCCCTTTGGACATTCCGGCTATGACTTTTGGTTTTTTGGGTAATTTTATGTTTTAAAAATATTCAGCTTTTTATGAGTTTTTTTGCTCCCATTGAAATGAATGGAAAACGGCAAAAATTCTGCTAAAACTTCACTGTTTTTGCCTTTTAACTACTTCCGCATATTTTCAGCTAGAAAACAACCATTCAACTTTTTAAAAGCTTTCATGGCCTCCGCATTTACTGTTTTAATAAACTTTTTGATATCTTTCACAGTTTTTCTACAATTTGGATTTTAAAAATTTGTTCCACAATTTTTTCAGATTTTCAATTTTATAATGTAATCCTATGACGGAATGGTCGTGTCGCTAGAGTGTATACCCAGGTTTTTAAATAAACCGAAAAAGAACGAACAAACTCTCTTCACTCGCTCAATTTCACTCTACCTATACAAATTATACTAAAAAGTAGGATGCTCTTTCGCGATTAAAAAAAATGTCACCCTCATTGATGTGGACAAACATTTTTTCCCGGGAACACGTCCCGAAGCAACGCAAAGTCAACCCACCCTGTATAGGAAATCTATAGGAATTTCAAAAATTCTGAGCAAAAAATCTTTAAACTCACTTGTTTTCGAATCGCCGCCTCTCTTAAACCGTTCGAGGTAGAGACATGAGCCTTGTGGAGATTGATCTTCAGACCTTGCTGGCGCTCACAGTGAAATAATTTTTTTGATACCTTTTATCGTTTTGTCATAAAAAAGGTTTGTTTAGGAGTACGAAATCTGTCCTTCCCAAAATAGCTTAAAATTGAAAAATTTCAAATTTATCCACTTTTCTACACTGTTATATCTCCTACACGGATTTATGTAAACACACGAAAATCTCCAGGATTGTTCACTGATCTCTGCTGATACCTACAGTCGAAAATTTTTTTCGATACCTTTTATCGTTTCCTCGTGACGTAGGTTTGTTTAAGAGAGAAAAATTAACCTTCACTCAGGTTAAAAATGGTCAAAATGATCCACTTTTTCACAGGATCACATCTCCCAGACAGAGTTTTGTAGAAACTTGAGAAGCTCCACAATTGTTCAGCAAGGCCTGCTGATTCATACGGTGCATGAATCAAATCAATAGCCCTTATAGTTTCCGAGTTATTAGACGTTGTTCGAGAGCATGTTCAGGCATTTTTGTGTTTTCTATTTTTTTCCCTTTTTTTCACCTAGTGTTGTTCCTTAAATATTATATTTTCAAGAAAAACGTGTTAATATTCTCGTTCCCCTGTCCGTTCTGAGAAAAACGGTCCAAGAATGACGTCGATAGCCCTTACGGTTTCCGAGTTATGGGTGGTAGTTTGGGAGGATGCGCCTCCATGTTAAAAGTCCAGGCCACGGGGAGACGATAGTGAGATGCTGCATTAGAAATGCTGCAGGTGTCAAGTTACACTGACACTCTTTACTGATTGGCTGATTCACTCCTCACTGTATATGTCTGTATGTGACTCTGCGTCTCTTCTCTCACTGTCTCCTACTCAGACACACACAAGAGCCCTGACACACACACACACACACACATCCCACACATCCCTGTTTTACTGTCTTTCTGAGGAGTTTGCATTGACTTCCATTCATTTTCATTCATTTCTATTGCCTAAACCTGACCCGACCCCTAACCCTTTGACCATCTTCATGGGAAGGAACTACATGGCGGCCATTTTGTGTCGAATACTTAAACAGCATGTACTGCTGTTCTAACAGCTAGACACAGTGATTAAATTTAAAAGGCAATTTCATAGAGTTATGCATATAGACTGTTAGCACATCAGAACCTGGAACAAGTCTCTATCAGAACCAGACACAGACTCCATCAGAACCAAGAGGAAATCTCCATCAGAACCTGTTAGGAACCTTCCATCAGAACCAGGTCCAAAATCTGCCAAAACCAGGAAGATCCTCTATCAGAACCTTGTCCAATATCCATCAGAACCTGGAACAAGTCTCTATCAGAACCAGACACAGACTCCATCAGAACCAAGAGGAAATCTCCATCAGGACCAGTTAGGCACCCTCTATCAGAACCAGGTAAAAAACCATCAGAACCTCTATCAGAACCAGTTCAGAAATCCATCAGAACCTGGACAAAATCTCCATCAGAACCGGACCGAAACTCCATCAGAACCAGTTAGGAACCCTCCATCAGAACCAGACCGAAACTCCATCAGAACCAGTTAGGAACCCTCCATCAGAACCAGGTCCAAACTCAGTCAGAACCAGAAAGAAAACTTTATCAGAACCATTTCCAAGAAGCATCAGAACCTTGAACAAATCTCCACCAGAACTGGACCCAAACTCCATCAGAACCAGGAGGAATTCTCCATCAGGACCAGTTAGGCACCCACTATCAGAACCAGGTCCAAACTCAATCAGGACCAGAATGAAACCACTACTCTGTGACTTCTGATGATAAGACCATCTTCATATGTCCCAGTGGAGCATCAAAACAGTGATCATTTGATGTCAGCTACTCAAACAGCTTCTGCTGCTTTTCCAACAGCTGAACAAGAGTGAATAATTTTAAAGGCCAATTTCATGGACTTTTGAATATAGGCTATAGTAACCATTACCATTTTAGCTAATTTTAGCTTATACATTGCCATTTGCATAGTAGATGGGGTAAATTAATATCAGCCTTCATGCTAGTGATAGCCAGTATGCTAATGTTAGCATTTTAGCTTCTCTTTCTCCTCTCTTCTCTTTTAGCTGATGAACACATTGCCTTTTTAGGACAATACCTGTTTGTTTTTGTGTTTCTTCAGCGTATTTGTTGTTAGTTCATTCTTTTTCTGAATTTTCTGCCATTTTTTATATATTCTTTAGCACTGACTTCAACTTCTTAGGCTATATTTTTGCTTCAGTCTGTGCCTTTTCAGCTCATCTATGGGCAGCTCTTTCCTGCTTTTTTAATGTTTTTGTCAGTTCTTGTATTTCAACAACTATTTCAAGTAGTTTTGAGGTAACTTCATCTTGTTACGCTGTTTTATACCTGATAGTCTTCCTGCTTAAACAGATCAGATGACAGTTTTTCCTTTTCTGTTTCTGCTATTTCTACAAATTTATCAGATTTCAGCTGATATTCTGCTTTCAACGTTAGCCACATTCTGCAAGCTTTCAACAGGAGTTTAGAATTACTGTTTTCTTCTAATTAATTAAATTTTAGCAGATTGTCTGCAGTCAATTTCAGCTTGTTTCTGCCAGCTTTCAGCTAAAAAATTCAGCTTTCAGAATTCACACTGCATTTTCGCAGGAAATGCAAATTTTTCTAGTTTTATTTGACTCTCTGCCAGATAAAATGGTATGTTGTTAAATCAAATGCAGTCAAAGCTGACAGTGAGCATGATATCAAATCCAAATTCATTGAAAGAGTCTTAACAGAGCTCTTAAAAAGACTTACAATAAAAAGGTTTACAATAAACTTGCATATTTTCACATTTTATGAATAACCAACATAGGAGGAAACACATCACACTTTATTTTGTTCTGCATCAGACTCAATTTACTTTAAAATAACAAATAATGTTTGTTACTAATAAATTTCCTTTGAGGGAAATTCCGTGTTTTAAATGTAACCCCAATGCATTCCTCAGTAACCTCTGGGATTCAGCATTTAGCTTCACTAAAGTTACAGAAAGTTTTGCAACAAATATTTTCTTGAATCAACATAAAGGTCAAAATATGTCAAAGACTAACGCTTTTATTTCTGACCTTTCTCAACTGTTCTGCAATATGGTTCCTGCTGTTTGAAACAGACTTTTATACATTTTAAAATTTAACTTGAACAGCTGAAACCAGATATTTACATACCCTCCCTGAAACGAAACATAACCTTTTTTTTCACCGTCTGACATATCAGAATAAATGTTTCATGTTTTAGGTCAGTCGGGATCTGGAAACCTATTTCTGTTTGCTTAGTAACTGTATAATGAGAGAAAGAGTTTTTGTGAATTTTTCTGACTTTTTAAATTCAGAAGTTTGCATAAACTAACATTCCAATAGCTTTAACCCATACAGCCTTTTAAGGTTCTGATTAACTGAAGGCACACCAGTAGATCTATTTTAAGGCAACACCTCAAACACTCTGCTTCCTTGTGATATAATTGAAAAGGAAAATCTCACAACAGATCAGGAGGAGGATTTTGGACCTCCACAGGTCTGATTCATCCTTGAGTGTAACGTCAAGATCTCTGAAGGTTATATTTTCAATCAATTAATCACCAGTGGAAACAGCATGAGAATGTCCAGCCATCATAGCAGTCAGGAAGGAGATGCCAGTGTATCACAGATAATCGGGTTCTGGTGTGAATCAACCCCAGAGCCAAAGCTAAAGACCTTGTGAAGATGGTAATAGAGGCTGGATGATGAGGTGGCAACATCACATTGAGGGGACGTTTTGCTGCAGGAGGGGCTGGTGCACTTCACAAATTCTTAATCTTATCTGATCAAAAACATGAAAAGTAAATGTCAGACTAAGAGGAAATAAGTTATATACATTAAAAATACATATAAGTGTCCATTCGCAAATGTATATTGAGATTTATAGCCAACCATATCTTTGTCGTATTAGGGTTCAGTTTCCCGACCCACATGCAGAACATCTCAGACAAAGAGATCAAGATAGTTTTAAGAAGGTTTTATTTCTTTGAGACTCGGGTTCGGGATGCTGGAAACAAAGGGCAGGAACTGCAAAGTTCTGTGAAGGAGAGGCTTAGTTAGACATGTGCTTCCAATGGAGATTAATCAATGGTGCAGTGAGATGAGGAAGGCGCTTATGTTTCTGGGTACAGGGAATTCACTCCGAGGCGGGTTTACGGTTCCGGGGTTAATCAGGTGGTGGTCAGTTCGTTAGGATCCCTTTTGGAAGTCTGCTGGCTGGTGGGAGAGGGGGCAGGCAGAGGCTTGAAGCGGAGAGGTTCCCCAGGAGATGACTTGAGGAGGGATTTCCAGAAGTAAAGCAATCTTCAGACAGCTGCAGGTAAATCCGGGACGAGGGTGGTTTCGAGAACCTGGAGAGTGACAGCAACAGAGGCAGGCGTTAGGCAGGTTGAATTCAAAGTCTTGCAAAGCTAGAGTCTTTAACATTTACTAGGAACAAAGAGGGCTAGAGGTTACCAACTATGTGGACCATCAGGCAAAGAATGTTCATCCAGCAGCTTCTCTTAAACGCTGCAGCAGAAGATTGCTTGCAGGTGCGCAGCGATCAGCTGTGCACCATGCCCACCAGCAGAGCTCCTCTTGAATGACAGGGAGATTCACACCACACAGGGTCACAAAAAACAATAAATAAGTAGGCTTTTTCAAATTTAAACATTTATAAACAATCCAACCTGGCCCTTTGTTATAAAATTATGTTTTTCCTTATTTTTATGCAATAATCATATTTACACACTTAATAAATTAGGTTAATTATCAACCCGCTCCTGATGAATTAATTACAGCAACAATTAAAATTCATTCTTTTAAAAAATTGGTACTCCTTTTGCATCGTCATTTGTTTTGAGAGAAAACAATTTAAAATCTAAATCTATGTATACGTGGGCTGGGTTATTCAACATAATCCAGTTTCTCCCACACATCAAACCCTGCATATTTGGCTACATGGCACTTTGAAATTGATCTTTTTAATAAATTATTGTTATGTGATGTTATGAGAGAAGCCAGTTTCTTCCGTTTTGATTGTAATCTTGTTTCTAATTGTCCTAACTTGGAGTCCCATGAAATTTTTCTATAATAAGCTTTAGGTCTTAAGAACGATCCCCTGACCTTAAAACAAAGAAAGTAAAAATTCGTCTGATCACTTATCATCATCAGTTCCTGCTTGGAGATGATTTTTGTTTTTATTGGCGTCTGTCAAGAAGATTAAATACAGCCCAACACCACCACCATTTTTTTTTTTACTATACCCATTTTTAATTAATGTGCTTATGAAGCTTTTACTAGTAGCTCTGTGGTGCCCTTTATTTGAGATTTTATATGTATTCCCTTTTCAAAAGTTGAACTTTAAACCATTGCAAAAATATTCATTAACATTTCACATTTTGTATTTTATTGGGATTTTATGTCACAGAGACAACCCAACACAGATTAGGTCATAATTATTAAGCGGAAGGAAAATCATACAATGGTTTTAATATATTGATTAAAAAAAAATCTAAAAAGTTTGGCATGTTTTTGTTTTCAACCCCTTGGACCAATACCTTGTAGAACCACATTTTGCTTCAATTACAACTGTTATGTCCCTACCAGCTTTGTGAAGCTAGAGCCTCAAATTTTCAGCCAAAATAGCCTTAATGTCAGATGATTCTTGGACGGCGACGTCAAGACAAGAGTCATGTATGTAACATTTCTCAATGTTAGACAAACGTATCCCAAGCTTTTCTCTAATGTTCTTTGACAAACCTCTGATACCTTTACAGAACAGCTGGATTTATACTGGGAATGAATTACACAAAGGGGAAATCTATCTGCTATTTAGGTGACTTCTAATTGGCTGCACTGCAACTTTTTAGGGGTATCAGATTAAAAGGCGTCTGTCCAATTTTCAAATATTTCTCTGAAAATTTGGTACATCCTGTTTCCTTCGATCTTTGAGTTGGCTTGATTTTCCTGGGAGTTTTATCTCAAACTTTCAGTGTTCTCAGTAAACAGTGGTTAACCTCATATAGGGGTCACTTGCGGGTCGTTGCTCTCCCTTCCCATTGAGGAAACCATGATTTTATTAAAGTCTGCTGCTGTCACATTCACACACATACCCCCTCAAGCAGACTTGCATGTTCACCTGAGACACAAGATAAAAATAATCTTTTGTATGATCCTGCTCACCAGTGTCCAAGCACAGAAGAAAGCAACTTGCAGGGTAAATGTAATGATTCATTCGTTCTCCATACACAGTAATTCTGCCCGAACCCCTTTAGTCTCTGCTGGCTAAATCCACTGTTAGAGATAGAGGCTGGGTTTGATCCCCAGCAGAATCTAAGTTTATCTCTCTTGCAAATCTGCTGCCAGATGACAGGGTTAGCATTTGTGGAATACGGCTGCCCGTTTTGCCGTTAAGATCGGTGTTTCTGCAGCTTTAATATACTGGAGCAGCCAATCTTTGTGTCAAATGTGCAATTAATATTGTTCCTTTTCCATTTTAGATTTTTCCAAATACAGATGACATCAGATTTTTACAAACATGGTATAAAAAAAAACTTTTTCTCACTCTCTGATATTAAAACCAAACAAAATTTTTGTTTCATCTGGCCATAAACATGCCCCTCAGGTCCTTGTCCCTCAGCATATTTGACAACACTAATTTGTCTTTTTATACAGCTTTTGTGTCTGTGTCCCAGAGATGAACACTTTGCTTGTAAAATGTGTTATCCAACCCCATCACAAAAGCAAAAGAACTTATGAATTTTTAAAAGCTGCTGAAAGTGTCTTACTATCCATAATGAAACCGGTCGTGTTCCAACACAGGCTGAAAAGACACTCAGCGAGGAAGAATACATTCCTCCAAAAGCAATATAAAAGGCCAGATTACAGTTTGTAAATACACAAAAGGAAAAAGACAATTTTTGACGACCTGTCCTGTGGTGCAATAAAACTAAAGGGAAGTGTTTGGCCAAAATAACCAACGTTACATTTGAAGGAAACAGGGAGAAGCTTGCAAGTCTGAGAAAAGCATCCTAACTTTAATATTTGGGGATGGCAGCATCATGCTGTGGGTGTGTTTGGCTGCTATAGGGAACAGTGTGTTTCACAAAATGGATGGCACTGATGACAGCATAATGTGAAAATATTGAAGCAACATCTGTAGACATCTGTCATGACTGAAAACTCGAACACAAACGAGTCTTCCAAATGGAAAGTGAGCCATAGCACAAGACCAAATTAGTTAAAAAGTGGCCTAAAAATAAAAAAGTCAACGTTTTGCAGCCTTGATCCTAATAAAAAAAAATGTTGAAAAGGTGTGTTTGACAAGGCAACTTAAAAACCTGATCATTTACATAGGTTCTGTTGTGAAATGTATGTACATTTCTGAATTTGAAGAAAGTTAAAAACAAATCTCCAAAAAATCTTCTCTCATATTATTATAGCATTTGGCAAATAAAAATAAATTTTGGTGATTTAATTTTTTTTTTATGTGATTTATATTAATACAGAACCAGCAATAACAAAATAAAAACTAATTACTACAAGCTCTCATTGTATTGTTGTAATGACTTTAGTTTAGAACAATTAGAAGTTTTACGTTTTAATTTTTGTGGAATCAAAAGTGGAAGAAAAATCTGAACAAAAAGTACATATATTTTTTCGGCATTTTAGGAAACCTTGCAGGGTATTCCCTGCGCCACAGCAGTTGGGTTGATTCCGTGTAGAGATGCACACGTGTGTCTTGTGTCATGTCATCAGCACTGGGCGACCAGCTGCTGTTGCTGTTCGCTCGTTAAACATTTGGAGAGTCAATATGAATTCCATCAGGCTCCCTTCCTCAGGGTAAACACAGTGAATTACAGTGTGTAAACGTGCCCAACTCATCTATCACCCCTGCAGAAAATAGAGCCATCTTCGCATCCAACTGTATTAATAATCGGCGCGGTGGTGGAGGGGTTCCAGGAGCAAACCTCCAGGAGCAAACCAAAGTCTGTGTCACCTCCGGCAGATGAGGAGGTATGTAGCTCTTCACAGCTCATCATGCAGACAGTCACAGATCTACGGTAAATGTCAGTGTGACATAAAATCTGCACAAGAGAGTCCTGATGCTGGAGTTCTAATGCACAAGTTTCACACATTACTATTTTATGACCTTTAATTATTCATGAAAACTCTCTGTTCAGATTCAGATGCTTTTTTTTCCCCATGAAACTTTTACGTAGAGTTTTAGCCAAACAGTTTTAGTGCTCCTCAAGCATAGCTTGACAGATTTCAGTGGGCAAGCCAAAGAATGTGTTTTCCGATTACTAAAATACAATTAGTAGTACAAGTGGGTCCTTTTAATTCAAGTAGCAGCTCATGAAAATACAGAGCACAAAAACTAAAGAAAATTAAACTAAACCACAGCTCAAAGCTAACCAGAGTACAAGCAGAAACTATGAGCACACATAAAATGTACAAAAAGCAAAAGCCAAGTCAAAACTATCAAAAACACTTAGCAAAGAGGTGAGCTGCTCATATAAAGACGCAGCCTCGTTTTCCTGTGACGAAGGGCATTTAAATAAGAAGGACTCTTCAGGGATTGGTTGAGCCAACGGTGGAATGATCCAATCACTTCTGCCAGCGGCTTTAAACAGGAAGTGCCAACCAGGATCACCTGCAACTAAACATAATTTAAAAAAAATAAGCCGTAACAGTTATTTTACCTAGCCATCATATGGAGTAATGGACTACTAAATGGCGGAGAGGAACGTCTATGGCACAGGTCTTAAAGTCCAGTCCTCAAGGCCCGGTACCCTGCAACTTTTAGATGTGTCACACCTGAATAACATTATTATGTCGTAAACATGACTCTGTAGAACATGAGAGCATGAGGAGGTAATTCAGTCCTCTGATTGTGGCATGTTAAACTTGGGAGACATCAAAATGTTGCAGGACACTGGCCCTCGGGGACTGGAGTTTGACATCCCTGGTCTATAGACTCTCACAAGATAGGATAGCGATGAGTCGTAATTAAAATTTTCACCTTGCTGGCATCAGCATAGTGGTTGTTGTTAGCAAAGGAAAGTAGTTTATTTACCAACCCTTTTAATTTCATATATGCTTACAGTACAATTAACACTAATTCATTGTTTGTCTGTATAAACTTGTCAATAAAGCTGATTCTGATTCTGATACAAAGATTAAGATGTATATGAGCGCTGACGGCGCATCATAGATTCCGATTACGGAACAAATGAAAAGAGCTCTGTTGGAAACAAAGCTATCTACCGGGTGGTATTAGCACCAAACCAAACCTAATTTTAGCAGGATAGTTCAAGGTAAAACACAGATAAAATGGAGCAAACTCACATTACTGGACCATCAGTGTTTAAAACATCTAACTGAAAATAAATTTTGTATCAACAACACAATACAAATAGGCTAGCCTCAAGGCTTATAGGCCTGTTTGCATTAGCTTCACCAGGTCGCGGTTTTACCACCACAAACATAACACCATGAAATAAACTATATTTAGATTTTTGTATCCTAAACTAATTTTCTCTGCCCAAACACCACCTAATACACTAACTGTTCTGAACAACAGGAGGACGGGAGGTCCAAGGGTGATGAGTTACATGATGGACTGTGGGCCAAAAAACTGTGGCTGCTTCTCTCATTCTGGATCCAAGTTTGAAGAATTTGTCCAGCAGTTAGAAATTCATGTGCGTTTTCTCTGTTGTCTGCATCTATTGTAGAGTTGCATGGGTAGGGTTAGAGGTTGAGTTAGGGCAGCACAGTTAGAAAAGTTTGTTAGTGGCCGTCCACCTACAGAGACACACCAGGCAAGTACAGCATTAATCAGAGAAGCAACCAAAAAGGATCATGGTAATGCTGGAGGAGCTGCTGAGATCTACAGCTCAGGTGGGAAAATCTGTTGGCAAGACAACTAATGGAGTTTAGACGAAAATTCAGAATGAAAGACTCACCTTCACCGCCTCCACCTTCCAATGATTCTTCTGTGCGTCTCCCGGCCTCCAATCAGCATCCTGTCCACCTGATTCTGCATCCAATCACCTTCCGACGCCTCGTTTTTAAAGGACCTTCAGCTGTGCTCATCCTCGCTTGCCAGCTGTGCTCATCCCTCCTCCACCCCACCTCCACCATCTTCCTTCACATCTACTCCTGGTTTCCTCGCTCCCTGGCCGCCAATCCACCACCAGTGCCGGATCAGGGGGAAGACATCTCCAAATCTAAACCTTTCAAATGTTCATCTTAGCTCATGCTATTCTCAGCATTCACGTCTTCCTCCCAGGTCAGAGCGCCAAAGAAATAACCATGTCATTGTACATCATTAAAACCTCTCTAATTGCCATCCCTTTTCTTTGTGAGTCTTTTCAGACTTGAATTATAATTTAAATAAAATAAATAGCTGTGCCCCTCATACATCTGGAACTGTTGTAATAAATCTATTTAAGCTGCTCCAGCTAAATAACATCAAATTTAAACTCTTTGGTCTACATGCAAAAAGCTACATGTGGAGGATGGCTGACATGGCCCATCGCCAAGAACACATCTTCCCCATGGTGAAACCTGGTGGTGGTGCCATCATGCTGTGAGGATGCCTTTCTTCAGTAGGGACATGGAAGCTGGTCAGAGTTTATGTGAAGGCATATGACGCTAAATCCAGGACAATCCTGGAAGAAATGCGATCAATCTAATCTGATTGACTGAGATCTATTGTGCAAAGAACAACTGAAATATATATACTATCTATGCATGTGAAGCTGGTAGAGAATTACCACAAAACACTTGCCGCTGTGACTACTGCTTTACAACACGTTGCCTCCTCTCAGATAAAAAAAGAAAAGCATTCCACACTGTTCAGATTCTTATATGTGCACAATTACTCCTCCCAGTTAACTTCTAAGCACTACTTTGTGTTGGTTTACCACATAAAATACCAGCAAAATATATTTAAAGTTTGTGGTTGTGACCTAATGTGGAAAATGTAGTGTGAATGCTTTTGCAAGCTACTGTACATATGTTTTTTAAAGTATTTTATTAATAATTTTTATGTTGTTCTTTCTGTAAACAGTAGAATATTGATACATTGGACCCCAACTAATGCAGCCAAGCTGATTCAAAATAAGGAGTTTATTTTTATTCCTCAAAACACAGCAGAAAAGAAATGTGAAACAAATTTTCAAGTTAACATTTTACAGTGATATTTCTTACTTTACTAAATGTTTGTGTTCTTTGTGTCACCCTTAAAAAATCTTTAAATAATGTGAGAAGTGCACCAATTATATTACCACTACCATCAATTAAATGGGGTGCATTATAAACTAAAGCTACTTATTGAAGCTCTTGACAAATATAGACATATATAAAATCATATAAACGCAATAGTTACTTTCCCTGTTAACTACTTACTTTTATAGTGTAGTAACTCATTTACTAACTCAGTTTTTGGGAGAAATAACTAGTTACTATAACTAATTACCTTATTAAAGTAACATGCCTAATACTGATGACTACAGATGTAAACTGTGGTTCACATGTTACCTCAGATGTTTTGTATTTATGGCTTGAGTTGCAGGGGTTCTTTCTTAAAAAGCATCTTGCTATTGTCTTGAACTTAACCCCTCATATCAGTTTAAACAAGATGTTCAAGATAACTCAGAAATTTCACCTGAACATGAACTTTCAATGAACATCTGACCTCAAAGGCTCTAACCTTCCTCCAGTGTAAGACTAAATAGGTCCAGCATGTGTCAAATAACTCTGTCAGTATAAGCATTGCATACATTTAACTGTGAAAAATCTTGGTTTTCTTTTGATCTTATCACAAATTTCATTACAGAAACTTAAAGGGATTTGCAACAGAGGAAACAGGCAGTGTCTGCAGAGCTTAAATACCATAAACATATCAATATAAAAGACCACGTTTGTTTAAACTGTCTGTTTAGGTGAGGTTTATGAGAAACTGTGCATGCAGAGCAAGGTGCCAGCCATACAGCACTTGACTCCTGTGAACAAAAGCAAACAAAGTCCAAAGATAGCTGATGGCTGTCACTCAAAGCTATTCCAGCTGCTTTCGCCAATCAGCCATCACTCTTTTCCCATGGTTCCTATGAGCTGCAGTGCCCCCACCTTTGTTTTTGGACAAACAGATCAGATTCCTCCCCAAACAGGCTGCTGCCGTCACTTTTGATAACAGTGTAATAATTCAAAACAAATGATTCAACCCTTTGATGGGAGCACTTTTATAGGTCACCAGGACTCACCCTCAGTCTGACATCTGTTTGATTTTATCTTCGTGAACTTTATCCCCCTGCAAGGAAATTTACTGGCTTTGACCAGAGCAGTGTGTTCAAGCCAAACGAATAGAGGAAAATAGATAACTGAGACACCGGGCAACACAGTACATCCCAGATTTTATAGACTAGCATCAAATCTATAATGGGGGCCAATCTTGGTAAGTTTTCCTGCTTTGCAGAAGTATTCCTCCCCTTTGACATTTTTCACATTTTGTTGTCTTGCAACCGCAAACTTTAATGCATTTTGTTCAGATTTTGTGTTAAACAAATACAATGTAATTCATAATTGTGAAGTGGGAGGAAAATTATGTTCAGACTCCCAGTCAGAGAGTCTGAACTTTAATTTATTTTCAAGTCTTCTTGTCTGGACTTTGATTAGATGATTTTACCACATGAATATGCTTTGATTTAAACCATGCCATTTTATTTCTGGCTGTATGTTTAGGGTGGTTGTCCTGCTGGAAGGTGAATCTCCACCCCTGTCGCAGGTCTTCTGCAGCCTCTAACAGATTTCCTTCCAGGATTGTCCTACATTTTGCTCCATCCCTCTTCCCATCAACTTTGACCAGCTTCGCTGTCCCTGATGAAGAAAAGCATCCCCACAGCATGATACTGCCATTACCATGTTCCTTTGTGGGAATGGTGTGTTTGGGGTGATGTGCAGTGTTAATTTAGCATGTATACCAAAGGTTATATGTTGGTCTCATCTGAGCAGAGCACCTTTTTCCAAATGTTTGCCGTGACTTTATGTGATCTGAAAATTGGACTTCTTATGATTTTCTTTCAGTAATGTTTTTTTTCTTACCTCTCTTCCACAAAGGCCAGTGTGTAGAGTGCACACCAAGTTGAGGTGGTATTAATAATTTTGTACTGAACTGTATGCATACATATTTTACTTTACAACTTAAAAACCAAAGTTGCAGCAGAATAACTGATCTCACATTTGAAACACCTGTGAACAAAAACAAGTATGGAACTAAAACCTGGTTCACCTAATTCCAAATATCAACGCTAACTTCTCATGCTTTTCTATATTTCTAACTTCGACAAAGCCCACTGGGGGGTTGCTTTTTCTACAGACTCTGGCCGTGGTTGGAGCTGTATGCTAAAGCCTTGGTCAGGCCCCAGAGATTTCCAGCCTCTTAGATGCCTATAACTCATCCCTAGTCCTGCTTCTGAAGGGAGATTTTCCTCCCTCAATCCCAGGCCCCAAATATCCTTTCAAAGGCCGAAGACTGGAGACAGATATGTAGGTGTTTTAGATAACGCAGGAATTGAATTAAAGGATTTTTCTGTTTTAAAGCTGTTCCATCTTTTTTTGCCCTTTCCCATAGACCTAAACAAGACTAGCTGAGAGCGAATGGGAAGAGGGGTAAAGGATGTGCTTTGGGATAGACTACTCTGTACATTTGTGGTCAGTTCACAGCTCATAAAAGACTAGTGCCAACCTCAGAAGATATTGAATAATGTAGAGAGACTAAAGGCAGTGCAGAACCCTGCAAAAGAATACTGAAGTTATTGACCCAAGTTTGGAGTAAAAGCCTCCTAGTTCATTGATCTCCTCACCAGCATAATTACAGGGCAGCAAAATGAATCTTGGTGTGGAGGAAAACAGAAGATTTGCAGTAATGAATTTTCAGAATGATGGGGATTCTTGCCAAATGCAACCATTAAATTAAAAGCTCTTGCCCAAAACCTCAGTGTGGGATAATTTTGTTTTGTAAAGCAGAGTGTGGCCAAAAAGAGAGACAGAAAAGTCAACAGAATCTTAGGCAGGAGGTGGTGTGCAAATGTAAAAAATCAGTTAAACAGGTTTGTTAAAGCAGTAGTACCCATCTGGGCATACAGTAGTGCCTTCCAAAAGTATTCACACCCCCGTAGCTTTTTATTGCTGTGTCAGATTACAGTTATAAACATTGATGTATTTTAACACGAAAAAAAAAATGATGAATGATGAAAAATTTAGAATTTATGAAATATTTTCTAGTTTGTTTCTAGCAGTGTTAATACTTTCACATGTCGCTTTAAACAACCGACATCTGTCTTCCATGCCTCTGTTTTATTAAAGCTTGTGCTTTAGTTTGGCATTTACTTTCAAACTTCATGATCACATGGCCTCCTTTTCCCTGCAGACAGTATTTACATTTGCCAGCTTAACATGAACAAGGTCAGGTCCACGAACACACAACTCCTCCACAGTCCACATGTCGTTCTGCAGCGTTCGTTGGACTCAGCGGTTCAGAGATTAGTCGACTTGTTGCTTCTGGTGCCTCGGATAGGCTTCTCATTTTCAAACGGATCTGTAGGGGAGAAAGAACCACGTTATTTTAATATGAGAATTTACTTTGCTTTGCAAATTCCACTAAACTGTAAATTGAGGTTGCATATGTTGCATGAACATATTTTCTTTTTTTTTGCAGTAAACTGAAGCATAAAATTCTTTTTGATATTATTACTGGATAGTGAAACTACTAAAATTCTCATATTTTCAGTCTGTTGTCTCTGGTGTATTATAAAGGAAAAAAGAAAGAAAGTGAAGAAATTGAGGTGTTGCACCATTAAACTGTGTATTCAGTGGTGGCTATGATACAAAGTAACATCCAGTCATAAATCCCAGATTTCAAAATGAGCCTGAACCAAGCCCAGATATTTGCTGAAATAATACATCACATATCTCATATTCAGAAAATTACAGACAAGCAGCCTCACTCTACAGACGGGCGCTAGACTAGACAGGGACTTGGTCCCACATGGTCAGAACCCACACATCACTGGATCCATAACGGAACGGGAGACAAAAATACGAACGAGAGTAGGAGAGAAGGGCAACAAGCTTGTGGCTGTGGCTGAGGAAGGAACGACTAAAAACTGCAGCAGCAAAGCTTGAAATTAAACTTTAAGAAAACATGAAGTAATTGCTGTCTTCCTTTTCTGCCATTAGAATCTGGAAACCAGTTAATTAAACATCGCAAAGGTAAGCTGTGCTTCTTTGTTCCCCTTCTACTGTACTGCTCTGTGAATTCCTGCACAGTTCCTTGCCTCATTTGTTGTTTGGTGGTGTACATTTTACTTATTGAGCAGTGGAGTTTTGTACAGCCTAGGCAGAGATTAAGACAAATTCTGATAAGGACTGGAAGTTGACTCTCAGCATTAAGGGGGATTAATGTTTAGCTCTGTGTGGCAGGGGCCTTCGCAGTGGCTGTGTTTACGCAGTGTTGCAGACCCCGCATTAATCCGAAATTAGTATAAAAGATCAGCTGTGGCCACTGAGGCGAACCTTCGCAGGGCTTAGGCCTGTAATCAAGTCTCACTTTTGGACAATGAGCGCCTGGAAGGTCAATGAGAGACGAGGGGTGGTGGGGCGTTGAGATGGTGGTGGGGTGTGAGGGGTTCTTTTGGTGACCACATGGTTTAATTTAGGTGAGATCTACAAACAGACACAGTATGTGGCTTCTTCTTCTGAAAACAACTGTTCATGAGCAGCATTTGTTTTAGTTAGAGCTGAAGGAGACATTCATGTTTATCATTTAACACTTGAAAGACATTTCTCCCTTTTTACTTGAAACCGATCTGAGATCTTATCCTTGCATTTAAAGGCAAAAGTTTACATTTCAGTGCAGGACTTATTAGCTCTGTCGCATAATTATAGTGTGTGCTGAGGGATTATAACAACAAATAGTACGGAGCTATAGAACTGCTTGTACCATATAGGAAAACATCTCTCCTCTTCCAACACAAACCAGGACTGTGCAGGGCTGCATGAAATGCCACGGCCCTGACAGACTTTTACCAAAAAAATAAAAGTGTCCAAAACTTAAAACCAGCTGAAAAAAACAGAGGAAAAAACTTTTTCACTAAAAAGGTCAAATCTAACCAACAGATTTAGTTTTTTAGAGAATTTCAGTTTAATTAGTTTCCCTTTGGGATCAATACATTATTTGTATCTATCTATCTATCTGGTTATTTATTTATGTATTTATTTATTATTTTAAAAAAGACTAAAAAAGAGGTAGCAGTGCTGATTTCACCTCACAAAATAAAATACAGAAAATATTCTATTTTATTTATCAATTCTTTCGTTTAGCATTTTTAAATATTGATATTTTTTGCTAGTAATGATTTTTTATTTTCTCTCTTTTTTTTGCCTTCTCTTTAAACATTTTTTTTATTATTATTTTCACTAAGATAAACCTGGCCAACACTAAGGAACAAAAGTGCTGATTTCACTAAAGTAAAGCAAATAAATATTTATTTATTTAATTATTATTATTTACTTCTCATAGTTTCTTCTCCTCTGATTTCTTTTTCTCTCATTTAAAAAAAAAATATGACATGAAAGATTGCTGATTGGTGGAGGGTTGGTTGTTTGAGCATCTTGTTACGGTAACAGAACAGGAGTGTATCCCAAGCTTGGTCCCAACATGTTGGTCAGTGTTTGTTTTATTCTGATAACCATGTAAAAAAAAGCCATTTAAACGTTTTTTTCCTATTAACCTTAGCATATCTTTGATCACTTTGCTGTTTGGGACCATTTTTATTGAAAGCAAGAAGCTTCAGGCATGACCTAGAGAAGACAGGAAATATAACTCAGCATAACCCACAAACCTTGGTTTATTATTACTCATGAAACTGTTGATGTCTGCATTATTTAGTATTTTTAAACCGCTCACGAGGAGCGATGCCACACGTAGAAACGCTTCCAAAAGGAGTCAAGTTTATTGACATTTTTAAGAAGGCTCACCATTCGTGGAGCCTTATAATGTGGCCACGAGAATTTCTTTGGCGCAGCAGATGAGTTCAGGGGTGCTTGCCCTTGTAAATACTTTCCAAACTGGATCAGTGAAGTTTCTTAAATTATTTACTTACCAGGATTTTTCAGTGCTTGGGTTAATCACAGTGTCCTTGGAAAAAAAAAAATTGCCAAAATCATCTCCTCAATCAACGTCTTGGCACATCCCTGTCCTGGAGTTTTCTGCAGTAATCCAAACGTGTGCTATGTGTACACATGTTAACAGCAGAGAAACTAACAACTGCTCCCCCAACCAACACACATGCACAACAGAACACAACAGCAGCAGCAACAAAGCCAAATGATAATTTGGAGCATTTACACCCTGTTGTGGTGAAAGCAGTTCTCTTCATGTGCCATAAGGGTACCAGCAACCCCCTAACCCCCCAACCCCCAACCCCAGCCACCCATGGCTCCTGCTAAGATTAGACAAATTAAACGTTATTATTCACGTCACTCCTGCAGCTGGCCTTTAAAGTGGTTTCTGTGTTAACTATAAGAACGGTTTGCTTTAAAAGCCACAGTCTATTCCTTCACTCACATTTTAAAAAGCATTTTTGGCTGGATTTTTCCTCTCTTCTTCCTCAGAGAAAGTTTTTTTCTCTGCTGCTTTGCATGTCTTTCAATAGATCTAAATATTTCATATACACAACATAGTCCAAAACATGAAATGTTTTATTAACACCAATTTGTTATTATTTGTGGTTTAACAGACTCATCTGGTGAAATCTTTAACCAGTGTTTTTGTTCACAGTTTTTTTTTCAGGAAGAAACTACGGTGTTTTGTGTTCTATTAAAAAGATGATATGTAATTCAGTCAGCCTCTCACATCTGTCCATATGATTCTCCTCTCCCCCCCCCCCCCCCCCCCCCCCCCCCCCTTCTTTATTTTCCCATTTGTCTTCCCACAACCTGATAATGGATGTGGTATTGGCCAGGGGCCCCTTGGACTGAGGAGTACCGGTGATGGATAACCTTGTTTCAAACCCATCATCACAGTACAGCATGTGCCTTGTATGTATAGTAAAACCCCCCCCCCCCCACCCCACCCATCCTGAACATGTTCCAGACACAGATTGGATGAATAAACGGTTAGAAATGATGTGCAAACTCAGTTTCATTTGTAACCCCTGTTATAAGCAGAAGACAAAGCAAGCCTTAACAAATTGTATTCAAACCAATTAACAGATCATCTGTTTAATGTGTTCAATCAGGTAATTGGTGATCACTGATTACATTAGGTTACCAGAACAGACGTTCAAGGCCAAAAAGAACTACTGATTAGGACAAGCACAAGTAAACGTTGCTGAAAGATGAGTTTTCAAATGGCAACACCCAAAGTTACACAATTATGGTCTTTATTGCCTCAGTACAGTGCCTTGCAAAAGTATTAACACCCCTTTAACCTTTTCACAAATCTAAAAAGTGTGAAGTGCACATGTATTGCATCCACTTCTGATACTCCTATTTAAAATCCAGCGCAACCAGTTTCCTTTAGAAGTCTAGTTGTAAATGGAGACCACATGTGTGTAGTTTATCTGAGTTACAGCTTTATTGTGAAGACCAAGGAACACAGCAGAAAGATCAGTAATAAGGCTTTGGAGGTGTTTAAAGCAGAGACACAGTGGGACCTCAGTAAACATGTAGAAGGAGGTGCTCTGGTTAAATAAAAACCAAATGAAACAGCACATCATACTAAACACACCATACCCACAGTGAAATATGGTGATGGCAGCTCCATGCTGTGGGAACCTTTTTCTTTAGCAGGAAGTGGTATGGAGAAGCTAGCTGGTTAAAGATAATGGGAAAATGGATGCAGCTAAAACAGCGCAATCCTGGAACAAAACCTGTTAGAGGGTGCAAATGACTGAGGACTGGGTGGAGGTTTGCCATTTAGCCAGACCTACAATAGAATGGTTTAGAACAAAGATTTGTAATCTGTTAGAATGGCCTAGTCAATCTGTGGAAAGACTTGACAGTTGATGTTTACAGAAGCCATGTACGTAATTTGACTAACTTGTAGTAATGCTGGAAAGATAAATTGGCCAGAAGTTCCAGCCTGTAGTATTCAATGCTATTAGATACACATTTGAAAAGGTTCACAGCTGTAACTGCAGTAAATGTTGGTTCTACAAAATATCGACTCAGGGAGGCTGAAGAAAAATCCAGGTCACACTAAATTTTTAAAAAACTAAAGAATTCTTTGGAAACAAAGTGATACAGCTAAAGTTAGACCCACAGTTGTATGGTTTCTCCAACTCATGATTTAAATATTCTCTTCGTTTTCTGCTTCATCCGGGACCGGGTCACGGGGGCAGTAGAGACACCCAGACGTCCCTCTCCCCAGACACCTCCAGCTCCTCTGGGAGAAGCCCAAGGCGTTCCCAGGCCAGCCGAGAGACATAGTCCCTCCAGCGTATCCTGGCCCGTCCCCTGGGCCTCCTCTCGGTGGGACATGCCTGGAACACCTCCAGAGCGAAGCGTCCAGGAGGCATAGTTATAGGCAACAGTCAAATACTGTTATATATAAAAAAAACTGTACAGTAAAATAGTAAAATATATTTAAGCACCTAAAAAATATAAATGAAATATATTTAAACTACTGAAGATCAAAAGTGATGAAAACATATTCTTTCTCTGAAGTTGGATTTGCCTCTGTGAGACAATAAAGCAGACTATTGTTTCATGATCTGGCTGTAAGTCTGCATGTTCTCAACAAACTCAACTTTTGAAAAGCTTCTATTCTGTTCAAACCAGTTTACACCATGGCAGCAGGGGCCAGGGGAGCCGACTTCTTCCCAATATAATTGTCTTCTGTGAGTCTTGCATATCAACGTCAAATCCAGCTACGGGGAAATCCACATAAGTTTCTTGCAGAGGGTAAAAATGAGCAGCGGTTGGGATTGTATGTCTATAAAAACAGTGACAGAGCAGTTTGTGCCTGATGTGAAACAAGATATCACCGTCTACAAGCCGGGTGTTTGAGCTCAGTAAAACACCATTTTGTTTAAGTTTCAGATTTGATGCTTGATTATTACTCCAATCCACGAAGCCATCGCATGGAAAAAAATGATTGCCATACTTCCAAATCATTTCATAGATTGGAAATTGTAACGATTTTCAATGCAGTTTCACTTAGCATAACCAACTCCACAGAATAGAAAAAAGCATGTTTACATGGATTCCTAGATTGAAAATTGAACTCTAAGCAGATTTTTTTGGAGTATTGTGTCATAAACTCAGAGGAATTGTCGTCAGCATCATTAGTTGCTAAGTTCTAAGTAAATCTAGGAAGGGTTTTTTGGTGGTTGTTGATGAAAGCAGCAGCGATGCAGGAGGTAATTAGCCCAACCAAATTAAAAGCTGACACACAGTTTAAGGACAGCTGTACGACTCACTCTACACCATGGGTTTTTTTCTGAGCCCAAGTTTCTAAAGGAACCGTTGAGGGCTGTTTCTCATCCTCACTCACATGAGTTATACATCTGACACATCTTACAGTACTCTAAAAAGACTCAGCTTACATGAAGAGAAAGAAGAAGAAATGATGTGCTTCACATTCACATGTTTTGCATTTCTTGCTGGGAGAGGGTGTCATCTCCATACAGTTAATTCAATTTAACCTCCAAGCTGTTTCCAATCCTCGTTCCCTTCTCAATATCTTACTCCATGGGTTCAAGGCTAGATCATTTGCTGTTTGATTGGCTTTTAAGGCCAAAATAGGGAGCATTTTGTTGGCAAAAAGTCGAAGGAGTATTCCTGGACCAGGGAAAAGGGAAATAATGGGATTTACCAGTTTTTAAACGCCTTTAAAAAAAAAAAAGATTGAGCTATATAAGGTAGGTACTAGCTTATGCTAGCAGGAACAACACAATACAAAATGTTCTGCATATCTAATATGCATGTATTTGTATTTAAAACATTAAAACCAGAGACTAAAGAACACAAAGTGTACACATTTCTATTATATACTACAGCTGTACTGTTGCTAGGTTAGAATAAATTAATTTATATTCATAGTTCATCAGCTGCACATTCTGAACCAAGGTCACTGCTCCAAGTAGTTGTGGTTTTTCCTTATTTTTATTACTTTCTATACTGCAGATAATAGTGAACACATCAAAACTATGAAGCAAAAGTATTTATCATTATGTAGCAAACACAAAGCTAAAAAGTCTCAAGCCTTTTGCTGCCTCTTGTTGGTCTTATAAGATTGTACTGTATTTAGCTCCTTCCATCTTCCCATAAGCTAAGACCAGCTTCCCTGTCCCTGCTGAAAAATAACATCCACACGGCATGATGCTGCCACCACGTTAGACCTCGGGGATGGGATGTTTAAGGAGATTTGCAGTGTTAGCTTTTAACCACGTTGTGTTTTGCATGTAAGCCAAAAACAAATCCATTTTGGTCTCATCTGACCAGAGAATCTTCCTCAGCATTTTTGCTGTGTCCCCTACATGGCTTGTGGCAAGCCTTAAACGGTTCCTATTATGACTTTCTTTCAGGAATGGCTTGCTTCTTGCCAGTCTTCCATTAAGGCCCAATTTGTAGAGTGTGCAGCTAATAGTTTTACCTCTTAAGAGGTTCTACCAACTGAGCTGTGGATCTCCGCTGCTCCTCAAAGGTACCATGGACCTCTCTGCTGCTTCTCTGATTACTGCTCTTCATACCTGGCCGGTCAGTTTAGATGAACGTCCATTTCTTGGCAGGTCTTCAGTTGGTTCATCCTCTTTTCATGTTCAGATGGTGGACTGAGCAGAACTCTCTATGATGTTCAAAGCTAGGAATATTGTTTTAGAACCTAATCCCGCTTTAAACTTCTCCACAACCTTCTGCCTGACCTGTCTGCTGGGTCTTGATCTTCATGGTTGTTCACCAATGTTCTCTAACACACCAATAACTAAATTAACTAAACATACCAATGCTCTCTGAGCGTTTCACAGATTAACATCCACACAGGTTGAATCTATGTAATAATGTGGTGACTTCATTTGATTGCATTGGAAATGGATTAAAAAGGAATGAATATATATGCATGCAACACTTTTTAGATTTTTTTGCTTTATGAAAGTGTAAAATGGTGCATTATTTGTGTTGGTGGATTACATAAAATCCCCCAAAAAATATTTAGATGTTTGTGGTTGTAATGTAACTTAAAGAGAAAAAGGGGAAAGAGGGGGAGAAACTTTTGCAAGGCAACGTTTCTCAGACAGGTGAGCCTCTCACATCTGGTTTCATCATTATTCCATGTCAGATTCTTGCTGACATGCATAAACTTCACCATTTTTTGTGTGCATAATTTGTGCTACCTAAGCATTCTGCTAAATAAGAGGTACAACATTGAGTTTAATTATTTACTTAACATGTTTTAAAAATAAAACAGACATTTGTATGCATCCAAAGTATTGTGCTAGAAGACAGCTTCTCCTAGAATATGAGAAGTTTTGCTGTCTACACTTCTATATTTAAGTGTTGTGGTCATGCATGATCCATTATGGGCTCAGCGAGGCACCCGTCATGCCAAAGCATATGCCAAGCTGAAATATCAAACAACTGGCACTGACTGTTGCCATGAGAGTTTCTCCACTTTGCCACAATTCGCTTGCACTCTGTTCACCACTAAGTGCATTTTCAGGGTGATTCTCACCCACTGATGTGCAGTGTGTGGGAATATGTGCTTGTCAAAACAACTTGCGAACAGCTACTTTTAAGTTGGTACAAGAGAGGTTTTGGTGACTATTAAACAGGGTCTAATTTGTAAAAATCTATTAAAAGAAAATGCAACAGATCACATCTTCTGGTTGAAAATGTTACTTCTAATTCCACTTTAGTAAATGTTGGGCTTTAAACAAAGATCTGCTTTTAAGGCTGCAGGAGGTTATGCCACAGCAGCTGTGTAGTGACTTTGGTATTTACAGAAGTCAACATTGAATTGGCATGTGGTTCTAGGTTACATCAGCAGGCCACAGAAGGAAAACTAAAAACGGTATATTGTCCATTTATGAAGTTCCGAAGTCATCTGTAAGGAAAATACCCACATGTGCCTTGTATAAATAAACACCAAAGAAATATCTTTTCTTCTCTGCCAAGCAGCATAGCACAAGTCATAATTGGAGAGATAAACTGAGAGTTCTGGTTCCCCTCAGAGTGCAACAAGCCATGAGAGAAGTTTCCTTTTTTTGACCATATTTCTGCAACATATTCTGGCCATTAACACATAAGCTGTGTCTGCATTCCCTTTGTGAGAGAAATATGAGGCAGATGGGTCTTGTACCCACTCCACTCACAGCCAGCAAAGACCCAGTTAGAGGGGAAATTTGTCTCACAGGGGTCACCCCACCAGGGGGGAGAACTTTCAGGTCAGAAGCCTTTAAGATGAGGAGAGCAGACACTCCTCACTGCAAACTGTGTGATCCATCATCGCCGGCACGTTCTTCTGTTGGAAGACCATGAGCATGCTGGGAGCTCCCTCAGATCTCCACTTGATCACAGTTAAGCTCAAATACATTAGGCACTGAAGATATTTGTCATTATAAAAACTCTGGCCAACTTAGATAACCGAACCCATTAGTGGCTTGCAAAAGTATTCACATCCCTGAGACTTTTTCACATTTTGCAACGTTGCAACCACAAACTGCACTGTATTTCACTGGGATTTTATGTGATGGACTACATCAGGGCTGCACGGTGGTGCAGTTGGTAGCACTATTGCATTGCAGCAAGAAGGTCCTGGGTTCCACCCCCCAGCATGGACTTTCTGTATGGAGTTCTCATGTTTTTGTGGATTCTATGCAGGTACTCCGGCATCCTCCCACAGTCCAAAACATGACTGTTAGGTTAATCGTTCTCTCTAAATTGCCCTTAGGTGTGAATGAGTGTTTGCGTAGTTGTTTGTCCTGTGTGTGTCTGTGTTGTCCTGTGATGGACTGGCGACCTGTCCAGGGTGAACCCCGCCTTCCGCCTATAGACTGCTGGAGATAGGCACCAGCTTCCCCCGCAAAATGACTGACTGACTGACCACATCAAGGTAGGACATAACTTTGAAGGTAAATGAAAAGTATTTAAAGAAAAAATAAATTAGGCATTTTGTTTATAAGAAAAAAACCTGAAAGGTCTGTTATTATGTGTATTTATCCCTCTTTACTCTGATACTGCTAAATATACCTTCAGAAGTCACCTAATTATTAAGTAGAGGAGTATAGCAGAATTACAAAAATCTACCTAAACTGGTAGGCAAGGTCAATGAAGTCATGTATAAGATACAGAGAACATATGGAAGAAGGTGCTCTGATCAAATGAGATTTAACTAAAATTAAACATTTTGTGGCCTACATGCAAAATGCTTAAGCTGCACATCACCCTGAATAGGCTATGCTCTATGTGAAGCATGGTGGTGGCAGTATCATGCTGTGGACAAGCCCATCTTCAGCAGGGATGCTGGTCAGTGTTGATAAAAAGATGAATGGAGCTAACGACCCTAAGCATACAACCAGAGCCATAAGGGAATGATTTTGATCAAAGAATATGAATGTGTTGAATGGCCCAGTCAAAGTCCAGACCTTGTAGTTAAGTATCCATGCAAGGCTTAAACACTTATGTTCACAGGTGCTTTCCATCCAAACCTGACTGAGAATGAACACCAGATGCAGACAGCTGGTACAGACATTCCCCAAAACACATGCAGCTGCGATTGCAGGGAAAGGTTCTACAAAATACTGACTCAGGGGAGCTGAGTACAAATGCATGCCACACTTTTCAGATGTTTATGTATACAAAATGTAAAAACTGTATGACTTTTCCTCTACTTCATCCGAATCAAAACAGACATCCTCATTAAATGATTCAGAAACACTTTTGCTGCAGTTCTGTAACTTGGTTTGAAAAAAGCCAATAATCGTTGTTTGTGGATGAGATATGAGTGCTTGTGCTTGAAAAGGACAGACATACTTGTTAAAGTCTAGTTAATAAAAGAGCTGGGTGCTGCATTTAAAGTAGTCATCTTCAGTAATTATCTTCACCTTCCCTAAATCCTATTCCCAAGAAAAGTTGTTCTTTTAACAAATGTATCACTGAGTCTTACAGCAGTGCTAATTTCACCTCCAACATGCCAAACTAGAAGATCAGCTAGGTAGCAACATCCGCCTGTTCTGGAGCCAAGTCTGGCTCTGATTACCACGAGAGCTACTGCCTCTGCCTGAGAAAAATGCTGCTGCTTTAAAATAAATGTTATTGTTTGTCACAGGAAACCAATCTGATTACTGTTTCTTCTGTCATGTGCGCACTTAACGCTGCACACCGGGCTGTATTTACGCATGTGGTTTTCATTCCACGGCCCCAGCCTGAAGGGAAATGGACACCTCGCATTTTCATCTTTATTAAGTCACAGTTTTTGGAAGGGTAAATTGGGGGTTGTTTGCACAAAGTATTTGCCGATCTCTGGAAGACAATCTGTCTGCGCACATCAAACAATAGATTGGGTTTCTCAGCGGTGGCAGAAGCAACAGAAACTCAAAAGTGGCCAAGGGAGATGGAGAAAGACGACTCGTCTGATAGCTGTGACGTCTGTGTTTGCTCAACTTGACAGCGAAAGTAAGGAGCTGTTAAAGTGCGATGCGAAGCTATTTTGGGTTTAGCAGGAATTGGCCATTTGATGGTATCATTTCAGGTTGGCTGTGTGTACAGTTACAGCAACAGTGTCGATTTTAATGTACGTCTTATCTAACGCATCGTGTAGCTGAGTGAAAACAGCATCTGCAGGGTGTTCTACCTTTTTCTAATTTAGTCTAGTATTCATCTATTTTTTTCCCTTTCCTCTGGAAAATATCGAAACATGCAACCAAATAGACAGAGTGCAGAAAGAAATAATGCTTGTAAAAAAAGACAGAATTAAAGACTTGAAAGGCATCAGAGTGGAAAGCTGAGAAACCGAGAGACCCATCAGCGTGAGCTGCCTCGGCTTAGAAGTCACACTGTTTGTTTTGCTTCGTATGTCGGCAAGCCGCTCTGTTGCTCCCAGTGTGGTTCTGTCCTGCCATCATTCTCCATTAGCCTCCTTCAAATAAACTTTACCTCTTCTTCTTTACTTTACACCCAGCAAACCAGCACCACACAACTCCTAGGAAAAAAAACACACACAATATGTAAACGTTGTGAAAGGAGCCAATTAGAAAATTTATCTTGTTTGGAGGGCTCGTAATAGTTTAATTCCAAAAACATGTTTTCTCCCTCTCTGGTAATGTGTCACATGTGCGGCTGTGGCTTTTTGCAGAGCCGGGGTGGGCGAGCAGCATCGGGGGGAGGTGGAGCTTGAACGTGCTTGGTGGCAAACATTTGTTTATGTTTTCCTCCTAGTGCATCATTTCAAAGGGCAGCATCATGGGCTTCACATCTCCTGTCGATTAGAAACACATTGCAATGCGCTCGGTATTAAAAACTGTCAAACCAACAGTCATGTCATGTTTGAGAAACGGGGGAAGAGTTGTGTGATGCAATGTGTTTTTAAAGATAGAATAACTTAGGCATTTAATCAGGGAGACATCGGCTCATTTGGTTTCACTTAAATCCACAAACCACCCTCCTGATGTGCAGAGATAGCTTGTGTTGCAGGACCCACCACTCCCAACTGCTGTATGTGGCTCTGTGTGTTTCTGTGTTTGAACATTGTTTTTCTAAAAAGAATAAAGTATCAGAAGATTTTTTTGTCACATCTACATCTCATATCGATGATAATAAATAAGTAGAATTTAAAAATGCAGCAGATGTCTCCACCAGCTGTTGAAACAGGGAATACAACATGTGTGTTTTTACTACCTATTTATTTTCTACTTCCTCTGCTGAGCCCAAGCACGTGGCTAAAAGGCCTTTAATTGTTCCCATTACACACAGCTGAGGCATGCTACCAAAGCAATGACAGGCATGGCCTTTGAGTAGACATCCAACAGTAAAACCTGAAGACGCTCTCATATTTCTTTTTAATTTCCTCCTCAGTCTGCTCCTCCCATGCACGACCAGTGCCATATTCCTCATAGGAAAGAAGCATCTCGCAGCTTGATGAAACTGTAAAACACTGACTCAAGATTTTGATATTTAATTTGTTTTGTTGACATTTTCTGGCATTTAAACCTATAAACAGCACTGACACCACAAAACTGATATTTTCATCACCATTTATGATATGTAAATGTATTTATTCCAGTTGGTCATTTTCTACCGCTTATTCCATAGTGGGTCGAGCGGAAGCTGGTGCTTATCTGCAGCAGTCTACGCCCTGGACAGGTCGCCAGTCCATCGCAGGGCAACACACAAACAACCAAGCACACACTCATTCATACACCTAAAGGCAATTTAGAGAGACCAATTAACCTAACAGGCATGTCTTTGGACTGTGGGAGGAAGCCAGAGTACCCGGTGAAAACCCACACATGCACGGGGAGAACATGCAGAAAGACCTCTGGCTGGGAATTGAACCCAGGACCTTCTTACTGCAAGGCAACAGTGCTACCAACTGTGCCACCGTGCAGCCCGTATTTATTCTACTCATTCATGATACAATCATAAATCAGACATAGTAACAGTTGCAATAGTGCTTCCATTTGGAAAATATTCTTTTATGTCTTACCTTTACACAGGTGCCAAAGTTTGCAAGTAGACCTTATAACGGTGGAGCTATACTTGATTTATTTCAGGTACATAATTTCTGGTGGAAATTGCTTCTAAAACCCCAGGTTAAAAAGGTATATATTATAATTTTACAAGTTTTCCTTTTCATTTGTGTTCATGCTTGTAGTTCACAATAATTATTTTGATTCCCTCAACAGAAATCAAGAAATAGGTAAAAGAAAAAAATGAGCAGATGGCAGCCAAGACTCTGGTTAAATATGGGCATCAGAATCAGAATCAGCTTCATTGGCATCAAAGCATAACACAATGTCCATCCAAAACAACGGTAGTGATAACAAGGTCTGCAGCTTGAGTATGTGTTCTCAAAGTAAAGACTGGTGTGAAGATTGATTTTCTTTTCCAGGGAAGAGGTGGAAATCAGGAGAACCAGCGGTTGACTGACAGTAGTAGTTTGATAAGTTAAACCGGCACCCTAAGGAGGCATTTAAAAGCTGAATCTGGTGAGCCCAGTCTGTCTTTAATTCACCACACGGTTGATACTACTGATGGAAAATTTAGTTTGAATCACAAAATTCTGGCACTATCAGATAAACATAATAATTCCTGCTTTGGTCTGAATCAACATTGTTCTTCTCAAGTGCCTTGGACATGTCTACAGACTACCCGACTGTATATTAGCCATGAAGTGATCATACAAGTCTAGCTTTTCCCATATAATCAGCATTTGACGTACACAACAGTCATGTAGCTATCGAAACGTTTGATGTTTTATCTGTTGACTCCTTGCTCCAGCTGTTTCGTGTCCTCATCCCTTGGCTTTATGTTTTTCAATTCAATTCAGTTTATTTATATAGCGCCAATTCACAACACATGTCGTCTCAAGGCACTTCACAAAAGTCAGGTACATACATTCCAATTAGTCCTAACCATTGAACAGTGCAGTCAGATTCAGTTATTTATTCAAATTGGATAAAAAGTTTTTCTATCTAAGGAAACCCAGCAGATTGCATCCAGTCAGTGACTTGCAGCATTCACTCCTCCTGGATGAGCATGTAGAGAGAGTGGACAGTCACTGGCGTTGACTTTGCAGCAATCCCTCATACTGAGCATGCATGTAGCAACAGTGGAGAGGAAAAACTCCCTTTTAACAGGAAGAAACCTCCAGCAAAACCAGAACCAGGCTCAGTGTGAGCGGCCATCTGCCACGACCGACTGGGGGTTAGAGAGAACAGAGCAGAGACACAAGAGAACAAAGAAGCACTGATCCAGGAGTCCTTTCTATGGGAAGGAAAAGGTAAATGTTAATGGATGTAGCTCCTTTAGTCGTTTCACCTAGAAAGAAGGAACAGATAAACTCTGAGCCAGTTTTCAATGTTAGAGTCTGAAAGAGAGCACATAGAGTTAGTTACAGTAAAAGCACAGTCAATCGCCATGTCTAGGAGAGAGAAAGGGTTAAACACTGAAAGACAGGGTCATCTGGATCATCGGTAGAGGGTGAGCATTAAGTTGTTGCCAGCAGAAGCTCGGACGATGCCCCTCTCCAGAAAGGTGTCACAGGTAGACACAGAGTCAGGTCAGGTGTAGCTTCTAGAAAGAGAAAAGAGAGAACAAAGTTAAAAGCTGAAATAACAGCAAATAATGCAAAATTGTAGAGTAGTGTGAGAATGTAGCGAAGAGGGTGAGAGTGGTCATTATGTCCTCCAGCAGTCTAAGCCTATAGCAACATAACTTTTTTTTTCCTTCCCTTAAAACCAAGATTTCAGTTTCGTAATCCTGTGGCAAAATATGTTTCTAACAAAGGAACAGTTTTTAGTGGGGTTTTTTTATTGTAAAAAGTGCTTTTAAATTATAAAAAATGTCAAATATGATTTTTTTTTATACTTTGAAGGTTTATAGGGTTTATGGCTCTAAAATGTGTTATTTGCCCTTTAGTTTTTTTAGCACAGTGAGCCTTTTATTGTCCATTTCCATTTCTGTCACACACTAAAACATTTACTTGGATCCTTTGATACATCTTTGTCTTGTTTTACTGCCATTTTCACAGGAAATGATGCATTTGCATTGACAGTTCTATGATCTAAATGTGATAAATGATGTGTAACATGTAATGAACAAGATTCAGGGTGCAATAAAGAAACATGGTAACACATTAAGTGATTAAAGGTACAGATGTAGGATTTATAGAAGGGTTGATAAATTGCACTATATTAAAATACAATTTATATTACCTTTAGCTTATCTGTAAATGATCTCTATAAACACAGGATATATGACTGATCAGGTGTTGTATGTGCAAACCATCATTAGTGAGGCAGTGGGCAGAACAGGGTGAACACAGTGCTGGGCAGGGTAAGGCCTTATCGCTGCTTTAATTTTTCTCCCCAAGGTGAGCTGGGAAGAGATCAGTGGCACTAAACCCTGGGAATTACCCTAGATATTGGCCCCCTGTGGTCTGCAAATGAAATCCTGCTGTCGGCAGGAAGAACATGGTGGTTAACACTCTGAAAATCAGTTTTTGTGCAGACCACAGCTGGCTGCAAGGGACAACGGAGAGCAACAGAGAAAGCTGAAGTAAGGAGAAAGAAAATGAGGGGGGGAAGGGGCAGTCTGAAATAGAAAGGATAACTCATAAAGAGAAAATCTGAGGAAATGGCCTTGCTTTTAGCCTTTCTTTTGGTATACCTGCTTAAAACGTACAATTTTTTCAGCACCAGGACCTTCAATGGCAGTCTGGGTAATTTTTGAGTCCGTATAAAAACTAAGCCCTGGTATTCTATGTAGACAACTTCAAAAAATTAGAATTTTTAAGAGTGGTAGCAGACAGTTGTAGACATCAGACGCATGAACCAAACTGGGGTTGAAACCAACACCAGTGTCCAGCTGTTTGAGAGTCTGAGAGGAGTTCTGGGGGCCAAGTTGACCCGGCTGTGAGATAAAAATCAGTGTATGTAATCATAACCGCACACACTGGCTGAGCAGCTGTCCGGCCGATGATGGTTGTCAGGATTTTTTTAGCTAATTGAAAGCAAGAACTTTAACACAATTTTTTAACTAAAATAATTAAATGTGCTTTTAAATATGTAAATTTTAATGCAAGTATAGAATTGCTCTGTTTGTTCAGCTACTAGAAGTTGAGAAATTATGTTTAAGGGAAAAAAATAAAATCATAAAAGCTCATATGGATTGAAGGTGAGGCCATTTGGCGATCAGTAAACACTTCAAGATCCCTGAGGGACTGAAGGGAAAGCAGTGCAAGGGTTTGCATATGTTCAAAAATACAAATGACGTCATACAGATTCCCATACAAGGATGAGAGTGAGGTGGACCAACCTCCTTTGATTAACATTCCTTCATTAACATAGGTAAGAAAGTCCTCAATAATAAAGAAGGCATCTCTCTGTGAAGGAAAAGAGTAAATCTGTAAAATAATCAGTGTTTCTTAGGTGTAATTAACCAAGAAATGGAGCTATTGACATGGAAAATTATACATCAACTTGTTGGAACACCAAACTGACACGGCACAGGCAGAAACCATATATGCTGTTACATTTCAACACTCACTTGAGTCCTTCTTAGCTTCTCTGCCTCACAGATACACACACGCACACACACACACACACACACACACCCACACACACACACATCTTCACCTTTGTATTTAGCACTGACTCCCCTGCTGCCCTGTGACACAGAGATATTATTTATAGGCTCTTATAAGGGTGTAAAACAAGCCCTCCTCTCTTTAGAAAAACCCTCCCCATATCCTACCAAAAATAGCAGGTGCCCCGATCACTTAACTAGGCTGGGGGGATTCAGAGCTTGGAAATAAAGAGTAGGATATTTACTCATTGCCAGAATGAAACCAGTGCTAATCTCCAATCAAATCCAAAAGGCAGATAGTTAGCAAAGAGAACCTAAAAATATCCCAGAGGGTAACACATTCCTGATATGGTTGAGCTTAACTTTGATCATATTATACGCTGGCCCATGTGCACTGAAAATGATTAGCACGTCTGTACAGCGCTTTGGGAGATTCCTTATATAGATTCACTTAAAGGGCATAGCCCAGAGTATTGAGGCATGTTGCACCTTTCAGGGGGGGAAAAAAATTGGAGCAGCATTGAGTGTTTGGAAACCTGATGGAAAGTTTAGTTGAACAGTCTAGTTAGCTCAGACACACGGCATTGGTCAGGGATTTAGTGTAACACACAAACACAAACTAGTGCGTAACAGCGAAAATAATGGGTTTTTAAAAAAATCTGAAAAGTGTGAAGCGCTACCCACTGTTAATTATTATAATCCCCACAAATTCTGAATTGGCCTTAGGTCTATACTTTGACTGTACCATTTCTACATATGAATATGCTTTGAACTAAACCATTCCATTGTAGGTAGAGGGTTGTTGTCCTGCTGGAAGGTTAACCTATGCCTTTTCTAAAGTATCCTGTTTTTAGCTCCATCTGTCTTTCAATCACATCTGCCCAGTTCACTGTCCCTGCAGAAAAAAAGCATCCCCACAGTATGATGCTGTGACCACCATGGTTCACATTGGGGAAAGGGTGCTCTGGGCAATGTTCAGTATTAGTTTTCCTCCACATCTAGCATGTAGGCCAAACCATTCCTTTTTGGTCTTATCTGACCACAGCACCTTCTTTCACATGTTTCCCCTACATGGCTTGTGGGAAACTGGAGAAGAGACCAAGCTGTTAATCTCTGCAGCTCCTCAAGCGTTACCATGGGCTTTGTGGCTGCTTCGTTGATTAATGCACTCCTTGCCCAGCCTGTCAATTTAAGTAGATGTCCATATCTTGGTAGGTCTGCTGGTGGTCCATCCTCTCTCTATGTTTGGACGATGGATTGAACAGACCTCTATGAGATGCTCAAAGCTCAGGACATTGTTTTCTAACCTTCTTAAATAGGTTTATGGTTGCAATGTGATAACATGTGAAAACATTCAAGGGTGCAAATACTTTTGTAAGGCACTGATGCTCATGTTCGTTTTGTGTTTTTTAATTTGTGCATTTCTGCAATTGCTACAGAATGCTATGTACACAGTATACATATTGTTTTAGTGAATTCAAGAGAGATTATGCTTTTGTTTCAACAAAACCTGTAGAGAAAGACAAAACCTGTGTGGAGGTATTCAAAGTCCACTTTAACAACACATTAATCTTTCTTCTTCAGAATTAGTTATTTTCCTTGTCTCTGTTTTGATTATGTTTACATGTTCCTTGTCTTTGTGTGTGTTTTTATCCTCTGAACGTCCATCAGGTTTCCATGGTGACCATTTATTAAAGTGCCTTCTGTTAATTTACCTCTGGTGAAACTGCACCCAAATCCATCTTTAAACTCAGATATAATCCTTATTCTAAGATTGTTAGGATTTAATAGAATGAACAACTCCCCAAGACTGTTCTATTGGTAATAAGAGCTAATGATACTGAATGCAGTATTAGTTGGAAATTTCCCTCATTGACAATTTTCCCAGCAAAAGCTATTGTCAGACAGTCATATTAACATTATGAGAAATTTCTAGTTTCCCTTATTCCTACATTACAGCTGTGTTTCAACAAAGTCACACCAAAGCATTCAACATAGAGACACCTCAGATCGCACCCAATTTATTGTCCCTCCAAATCTTGGCACCTTCCTTCTTACAGCACGCCTCATCTGCAATCCTCTTCTAACAGGTCAACAGATGAAGATTTCATTTATTTGCCATTTATAAGTCAAACACTTACTGTCTATTGTTTTTGGACCAGATCTGTACAATCCTGAATGGCATCGTGCCCTGATCTAAAGAAATGTAAGAACAGATGGGAAACAAATAAATCCATCAGTCAGGAAAGGGTTACAAAGGGATTTCTAAGGCTTTGGTACTCCGGCAAACCACAGTGAGAGCCATTATCTAAACATGGAGAAGAGTGGGGAACCTTCCCAGGATTAGCCAGCCAACCAAATATTCAGGAGGTCACAAAAGAACCAAGAACAACATCTAAACACTGCAGGCTTCACTACTCTCAGTTTTTATAATTCAACAATCGGAACAACACCAAAATCACAGCTGGCCAAACAAAATGCAAAGGCCCATCTTTGATTGGTCAAAAAACATCTTGATGATCCAAAAGACTTTGAAAAATATTCTGTTGAACGACGGGACAAAAGTTGACCTTTTTAGAAGGTGTACGTCGTTTCATCTGAAGTAAAACTAATAAAAAGCATTTCAAAAGAAGAACATTTTACTAACAATCATACATGGTGGTTGTAGTTTGATGGTCTGGGGTTGCAATGCTGTTGAGGGACCTAGACATCTTGCAGTAATTAAAAAAACTCCTGAGGGAGAATGTCCAACCATCAGTTTGTGACCTTAACCTGAAGCACACCTTGGTTATGCAACAAGAAAACGATCCAAACCACACCAGCAGGTTCACCTCTGAAGGACTCCAAAACAACTAAAAATACACCAAAAAGGTTTTAAAGTGGCCAAGTCAAAGTCCGGACCTAAATCCAATTGAGAAGCTGCAGCGTGATCTTGAACAGATCTCCCTTTTTGTTTTTTTGTATTCTCTTATCTCTTATCTTTGTCTGATACCTAAATATGTTTGATGATCTGAAAAACTTTAAGGGTGACAAATAACAAAAACAAAAGAAATCTGTAAGGGTGCAAATATTTTTTCCCAACACTGTATAATAAAGCTTCCACTGAAAGCACGGCACCATGTCTGATTAACTGTGAAGGACGAGTCACTCCATTCTCACTGAGCTCCACTGATTACCAATCCTAAAATTAAATTAAGTTACAAATCTTTGTAACTGTTGGGTCTGAGCCACACTATAATACAGGCTTATGTTCCTTGGCAATTTAGTAAGTTTCCTTAACAGTTATGCTTTTATGGTTATAGTGTTACTAAATAAGTATTCAGAGCGTTTCTTCAAGTCTCGGTGAACAAACATGAACAAGAATCCATGTTTTTGAAAAAAGCAACATCACCCCTTTCAGCTTGACTTTATGATGCTTCCTCTACTTAACTATCATCATTAAGTATTACCTATTGTTCGCTGTGGATGTCATGTGCCTAATCCTCCCCACTAAAATTTTCCATTTGTAAAAGCTTCCAATTCTTAGTTCAACAATCTTTATTTACCCACATGGCATAGGAAAAAAATCAGCAACAAGCAACAGCTTATAACATTACAAGGACACGAAGAAGACAATGTTCTCACCTCGCAGTAGTCTGAGCTTTAGTGTGCACCAGATATTCACACTGAATATATATTTCAGTAATTCCAGTGTAAACAGATTGCTTCATATCTTCAGTAGCTTTAAAGATTCTTGCAATGGAATAAAGCGAGATTAATAAACCAAAATAGTTCCCTAGTGTTCTCAGTATTTCACTGTACCAGAAAAATGACAAATAGCTGCAGGGATTCCTACAATAATCTGTTGCATGTGTAGTTAAATTCACAGCACAGAGTTTAAATAGAATTAAGCTATTTTGCCATGAGCTCTGGTACATATTTAAATAGATTAATGCATTATTGCAAAATTTCCTTCATATTAAATCATCAACAATAAAAATAGAAATAGTCAAAGAGAAACAATGAACATGCATTTTTCTACCACTCCTAATAGTTATAAATGTCAATAATATTCTCCCTTTAATGATGCATTTCAACCGTTCCTTTTCAAGTGGTAAAACAAACAACTTGAGAGAATTTTCTAATCACAGATTAGGTGCAAGTGGTTGAATTTATTGTGGGTTTTCTGTAATTCGCACAGGATTTAAATTTCGCTCACAGACTAAAATATACATAAACACTCCACTCCCAGTAGTATTTGAATAAATGTCCCTTAAAAAGCTGCGGAAAAGTATGTTTTTTGTCACCATTAACAAGGTCATGGAATGAATGTGGCTAGATATTTGATAATTAATTTATAACATAATTGTTCATTTACATTGGTTGGTATCCTTTTACAGATCACACTTTTAGAAATAATCCATACATTTTACATTTTATTCAGCGGAACATTACAGGTAATTTTCTTTTTTCTAAAGGTGAAAATCTGAGTCAGGGGGTTGAAACCTATACTCAGCTGAGTGCTTCAAACTGGAAAATGATCCAAACTACAAATCAAAAGCAGTGTTGGAATGCTTCATGAATGGTGTTCACCAGTCCTATTGTAAAGTTGTGCACTATGCTTAAAAACTGGGTCTGTGCAAGGAAACAAATAAAGTTAAATGAATTATAATTGTGACATGAAGAGAGGACCAGCATTATGACAGACGCTTGCTGGTTGCTACAGAAAGCGTGTGAATTCTCTGCAACCTGCATTTACCAAATATACTAAAATTAATGAAGTTCATGCTAATGATGAGTGGATATAAACATCTGACTGGAACTGTATAAATTTCTGTTTTAAAAGAGGAGAAAGTGTGAAGAAAATTAAGAAACGTATTTGTTAAATTTCTTTTTTCTTTCGATTGTTTCTTGCAGGAGGTTCTCACATGTCATGTTGCTCACCATGAAAAGGGCACATGAAGAGTCCAGACATCATAAAAAATGCCTATCCACCTGTTGTTCTGGCACATAAGTGGCGCATTTTGATCCCCACCTGCAGACTTTGATGTGTGTGTGCGTGTAAATGAGCGTGCGCGTCAGCCAAGAGCGTCTCCCAATAAACAGGTGGGGTTCTCCTCCACAGATATCGAGTTCCCCTCTTTGATAACCCATTACAGACTTCATTAATTTCACTCACTCGGGCCACGCACTCGCCGCCTTACAAACTCACAGAGGAATTTCTGTGTGAGCACACCTCCTTGAGCTTGTATAAGTTTTACAAGCAGAGATTAACATGTGTGAAAACAAATGTAATTTAATCCTTTATTGTTTTAGGAAGGTGAAGTAGACATGCCGAGTTTAAAATGAGGTTTTTGTGCACAAGTCTGCAGTCCTGTCCTTCGTGACATTATGACGAGGCCGTTTCCATTGTTTCAGGAAAAAGCAAAACTCAGAAAATGCATTTAATTAGATTAGAAACAAAAACATTAATCAAGGTTTTCTATGTTTTACAATCACACAATTATAAGATGAAGCCAAAGAGAGAGCAAAAAAAAATGTAAGTGGGACGTATTCATCCTTTAAACTCACACTAATAGGTCTCATGAGAGCTTTTTTTTATTCAGGAAACAGAGCTACAGTGATCTCCCATGTCCAGTTGTTCTGGACAAAATTCTGCTTTTCTTTGTTTCCTGACATTGATTGGTTATTCTCAAGCCCACAGGACACCCGATACCGCAGCCTGCCTGATTCCAGTTGTGCAGTGAGTCACCTCCATGTCTGGCAGATGACAGAGTATTACAGGGTGAACTTGGACTCGTCCTCACTCTATCCACACTGAAACTGAGATGAGCGCCCCTGTCCAAAAGCATATCTAGAATTGCTAGAACTCTCAGAACAATGCAGGGGATTATGACGCTACGCTAAATTTAACCTAACAAAGGATTTCATGCAAAAGCACACAGACAACTCATTTGTCTTCCTGGATAGCAGATGCAGTTTGCACCATGCCACAAGTGATGCCGCAAACATCTGATGTTTGGTGTGCGACCAAGTCAGCTCCATGTACCTGCTCATAGTGCTGTCCAGGTCCACATTCTATCTGAACTAGTTTTAAGTTCAGTTCACATGTATGATCTAAATCAATGTTCGTAGATCACCAATCACAGATTCAGATCTAAATAATTAGTCCCAGATGTTTTAACATGACAAATGTCTTCATTTCTAAAGAATAAATGAATAGAAATGTGTTAATTTACATAATATTACACAGAAACTGTATCATATTTTGGTCAAACCTTTTAGTTTCAGAGGTTAGAAAGCAAACAATAAAAAATATAACAATTCTAAAATAAATCATAAATAACAATTAATTAGGAAAATGGTTTTAATATTTTCTTTAAAGAGGTTGGACAGATAAAAATTTCCAACATCACTCTTATAAGACACTGATCATTGTGTTGAATGTTTAGACACAACCTTAATTTTTCACTTTCTTTCTTTCTTTCTTTCTTTCCTGATACAATACCAGATGGATATTTGACCATTAATCTCATAAGAAATGGCAGAATTAACCACAGTCCATACATTTTTAATAGGGTTGATGTTAGGATCAATTTAGAAGCTTAATGTTTTCCTGCTTTATTCATTTTAAAGCCAGTTTGGACATGTGTTTGGGATCATGTCCAGTTGGAACACCCAACTGTGTGCAGGTTGCAACCATCTGACCTGAACCATATCTTCAAATGAAAGGAAATTGGTTAAGATATTTAGGAACATTGAATTTCTTCCCCACTTTTCCTGACCACTGTGAATAAAAGCCACCAAGGCTCAAAACTCTCATAAACTGGAAGATTCTGGAACACCGGTGTTACTATCTACAGTGAAGGGACATGGCTTGAAAGGTGCTGCCAACAAAGAAGGCCCCTCCTCCAACATCAACATTATAAATATGAACTAACCTTTGCAGCTGCCAACATGGACAAGCCAAATGTCTTCTAGAAAACAGTTATTTTTGACAGATGCGACAAAGCTTGAGCTGTTTAGCCATAAAGACAAAAAGTATATTTAAAGTCAAAGTAAGGCATTCAAGCTTAAGAACTAACTGCCAAACATGGAGGTGAATGCATCATGCTAAGGGTCTATTTCACTACCAGTGGTACTGTTGCATGCACAAAGTGGATGTAATAATGCATAAGGACTACACATGAATTCATCTACTTCATATCAAATGTGTAGGGACACATTTAATTCTTCCAACAGGACAACGATCCCAAACACAAATCCAAACTGGTTCTGAAATGGCCAAAAGCTAACATCAAACTCCAAACCAAAATCATTACCACATTGGGGACTAGATTTAGAATAATATCCAAAAGCAAATTTGACAAAGCAGATAGCAAGCACATCCAACTGTTGTGAATTTCCTCTGTACAGCTAATGTATCTCTGCAGTATGTATGGCCTCCATGAGCCTGTATGACTTCCCTAAAACATCAAGGCATGCTTCTAATTAGAAGGTCATGGTGTCCTGGGGGATCTTGTCCCAGTCCTGGATCAGGACATCAGTCAGCTCCTGGACAGTCTTGGCTGTGATGTAGCAGTGCTGGATGCTGTGATACATGATGTTCCAAAGGTTCTCACCAGGGTTTTGGTCTGGGGAACAGGCAGGCCAATTAATAGCAATAATGCCTTTGTCATGAGCCCCAGCATTGTCATGCATCCAGGAGAATCCAGTGTCCACTGTGCAGTACCAACCAGCATATATGGTGGTCCCAGGACCTTAGAGCAGCCAGGGTAACTCTCCAAGCACTCCAAGGATGTGGCTCCCCTTTCCATCACTGACCCGCCACCAAACATGTCAGGCTGGAGAATTGCTACAGGTAGCAGGACTATTTCCATGTGGTCTCCAGACTTCATTTCACATCTGCCCCACATCTTTGTCTCACTGGACACCAGTGGCGAATTCACCAATTTTGGTGGTCTCTTGCAAATGTCAGTTAGACTGCACATTGCCGGGATGTGAGCACAGTTACCACTTGGACATCTGTGTATATAAATGTGGCATCCTGAAGCAGCTGCGCTACCTAAGAAACATCTGTGTGATGCAAATGCCGCATCATAATACCACTAGTGGTGAGGGCACTGAAGGAAGGTGAAGGACAACCAGAAATGCCACAAAGAGGGAAATGGTCTGTGGCAACCAGCTCCAAAACCATTCATAAATAGAGGTTGTCTTGCCAATTGCCTCTCCTTTCCACCTGTTATTTAATCCAATTTGCACAATAGAAAATGTTACAAGGCAATCAGTATTGCTTCTTAAGTGGACAGGTTGATATCCAAGCAGCTTGATTGACTTTGACTGACTGACAACATTAAATTTCCCTTTGGGATTAATAAAGTATTCTTTAACTGAGTTGAATTGAATTTAACTCAGTCATTTTCTACCACTTCTTCCATAGTGGGTCGCTGGGAATCTGCAGCAGTCTATGGGCAGGAGACAGGGTACACCCCGGACAGGTCGCCAGTCCATCTCAGGGCAAATTTTATGTTGTTGTAGCACATATTATACAGGTTACATCACATGTACATCACAATGATTACGTGTTCCCTTTGTTTTTTTTCAGCAGAGGATAATTTTGAGCTTGTTTGGATCAAAGTAAATCTAGATTAAACATTCATGCTGATGATAAGGGTATGTACATTTCTGACCCGCACTGCTGATTATTTAATTGATTTCATAGATTTTCATTGATTCAACTGGGTGAGTAATCCCAGAACACTAAAAAAGAGGTCCAATTCATATCTAATAACCCCCAACCTGATTCTGTCCAGTTTATTCATATAAATCTAATTCAGTCTAATACTGTTCATACTCAGTTCACTATACTCAAGGTCAGACTGAGTTCAAATATATAAAGTCCCATTCATCCAAACCAGAATACATTACAGTCAGATTTAGTAAATAAGATTAGTTACAGTTAGTAAATAGTTGTCTGAACATGCAAGGTGGGACCATCTTTCCCACAGAACATGTAATTTCAGTTTACATTATATTCTATTTTAAAAGATCATTTATTAAATGTTATTTTCCTAGTCTGTGCTGTAAACCAGCTGCACCGCATCGTCCTTCTGAAAGGCACTGGCCTTGACAAGTATTAATGGGAAAAATGACACCTTCTCTATAACTAAGCAAATAGGTGCCATCTGTGCAACATTGTTTCAAGGGATACCAGTGTCATTTATTTTTAGAAACCTGTACCATCTATTTAAAAACGTCCTCGTAATGTTCTTACTCAGGCCACTGGTTTCATTTTTTCTTGTTGCATAGAGAACCCTCTGCCGAGACCTTTTACTCTGTGTTGTTGAGGTGAAGCAGTGAATTTTATTCTGATCTGAGATTCTTATTGATTTAACACAAAATAACAAAAAGATTTTTCAGAATAAAAGTTGGAGATATTTTGGCCACACTGGACAAGTGTGTGTTTGAATTGCAGATGATTCACATCTTTGAGGAATCTATAAATCCATAATGAAGAAAAAATACAAACACAGGAGGAGCCACGGAACACTGGGAGTGGGACGTTGTGGACAGAAAATCAAACAAAACCATTTCATCAAGAAATATTTGATCCTTCTCTCGGCTGAACATTGATTTTTGTAGTTTGCTGTGTAAGTTTGTATGCGATCTTTAACAGTTCAATGTCATGAGTGGAACCTGTTCTCATTTAATTAACAAGGCCAATCATTGCCTCAAACAAGTTGAACCCCATCTTTGTATGCATGTTATTTTTTCCCGTTTTTTTTTTTTTTTTATGAGACTGAGAAAATGTGAGAAAAAAGACATCCCCAATACAATCAGTCAGTTTAGAGATTAGAGTAAAAAAAACACAGGGAATCATTTTCAGCTGTTCAAAATGATATTGATCTTTCCTCTTTTTGATCCAAACAGCTACATTTTTCACACAAACAACTTTTCTTTTAAAATATTGTTTTCATAGAACTTAAAGAAGCTCCCTGTGTTGAAAAAAAATATTCTTGGAGCCTCTTATTTCTAAATAGACTCAGAGTTTTGCTCACTGAAATGATACATTATGTGTATTCGGAGCAGCATCAGGGCAATGAAAAATAGTACAGCATCCTGAACTGCATCAGTCTGAGAAACTCAAAGAGAAACATCTGGTTGGACTCGGCTCCAACGAACACAAACACTGCCAAGGAGGCTGCGTCTGTAGAGAGCAGACAGCCTTCAAAACAAGCACCACCAGCTTTGTTGGCTACTGTCATCATTTCCTTAAGGTCTCGTTCAGTTTAATAGACACCACTCGATGATCTCCATGTGCAGAGGAAACCTGTAACCTAAACTGTTCCAAATGAAAGAGAGAAGGTTAAAAAACTGTTCTGTTACTGTGTGTGATAACAGACATGAATATGCTACATTGTTACCCCTTTGAGCACTGTACATAGTTTGGCTTTAGAGTAATCCATCAACCCGGGGTGAGAAATAGCCTTCTATATTTGTTCCCTACATCTTTAGCTTGTGCTCTCAGTTGGTACAGAGGCAGCTGAGAAGACAACCATCGCCATCAGTCATAACTGCTGGCTCAGAGCCTGGGGTTCCTGTCAATAAGAGGCTTAAAGCAAAGACTCGTCCCCCTCATTCGAATAAAAGCCAAGCAGGTCAAAAGGTTCCAAAATGATTTGCATGATCAGGGAGGTTCTGACTTTATGACTGCTGCTCACAATTTACACTAAGTTGTGGTCCTGTCTGAGGGGTACCTGGCAATTTCTCTCTATTCCTACACTCACTGCAGTAATAAGTCTTAAAATTCAAAATCACTAGACGAATATGTAGTACCCTAAACTCTGGACAAGCTGTGTGAAGTAATTTCAGTAATTTCTTCAACTACCGTCAAATTTTGAGTCTCTAAACGATGCTTTAAGTCTGCGAATACGAGACCTATAAAACGCAAGTGGAAGAGAGGCAAAAGGAAAACATTTGGGGAAAGGAGTTCGAAGCTGGGAATTGCTTCTGTAACACACAGCCGTGTGACCACAAAAATCTGTCTGAGAACCACGTCAAGACTGCAATCATTATTTCACTCTTTTCTGCAGCTTTTCGTCTGCATCCGCTTACCACCACATCAGCACTTTTGCTCCAAATGAAATCTGAAGGCATTCCTTTCCCTCTCTGCACCCTTTCTGAAGCTCTAATCAAACCCGATGGAGCTTTCTGAGCCTTGGTGGCTGATGTTACACAACTGCTGTCTTCTCCTTTTAATGTAATCGAGGTTATCAACAAGTCTAACATTTACACTGCTAGACAAAAAAGAGCTAGTAGGATTTAGCAGTTGTCACTTGTTTGCATAGAGTTTAAGTAGTAATATCCCTTAATGTTTCAGACCACACTGAAAAAAAGAGTTCTTAGCTCAAAACCAGGAAACATAAACTGGAAAAGGCATCTTTTTTTGTGGTTGATGAATTTCTCCCACAAAACCCCCCATTGGCTAAAGTGACTGACATGTTAGCTTTAAATACTGGTGTTGTCCTGTGAAAGTGTCTCAAGTCTTTGCAACTTGTTCACTTTCTGAAATGCTCAGAAGTGTTTACGGTCTGCTCTGTCAGTAGGGTCAGGATGCCGGTCTGTAAGTAAGTACTGAGAGATGCCTTAAAATTCTTACGATGTACAATTCTCCATTTTAACATGATATGTTTTGTTAGACACTGGAAGACTTGAGAGTGGGATGGAGGTTCACCTTCCAGCACGGCAACGACATTAAACACAATGTATACAACTATGCATTATTTTGTGTTATCTATCAAATAACACCCTAAAAACATTCATAGAAGTTTGTAATGTGAAAAAATTGTTATAAACAATTTTGCAAGATTCTGTAAATATACAAAAGCAAAGAAGTCCTTATGTTAGAATCATGCATTAACATAATTTGTTAAAAATAATTTTGGAGCACCAACCGCTTCGCACAAGTATAAGTAGTGTTTTTTTCTCAAAAGATAGTAAAACAGTTCAGTTGCAAGCTATGAGTTCCGGTTAAAGTACAGTACACATACATGGGAAATACAAAATCAGTGGTTCTGAATGACGCTGCTACAGCGCTGAACTGGTTCAGCGGATCTCCCATATTTGTGTTCATTTGATCTTTTTAGGCTGCTTTTTCCTCTTCTCTCCATTAAAATCACCATAACTCAAAAGACCTGATAACTCTGTCCGTGATGAACAATTAAACTATAAATGAATGTTTATAAATGTCCTAAAATAATCGGAGCCATAGAATTGCGAAATATATTACTTCAAATAATGTAGCAAGACCAAATGGAATTTTCCTAAAGTTACATCTTTTGCATTACTTGCACCACACAGCTCTTATGACTCATGGTGGACTTCATTCTCTGCTCATGTTAAACGCCACCAATGTTAAGAGAGGCCATATGAAGTCATCAGCAGACTTAAAAGCTACTGTACCACAGAGATGTTGTTCAAGGAGGGAAGAAAAGTTGGCAGAAACTCAACGTTGTGTCACTGGAAAGGTTTTGCAGGTGGGAGAAGGACGAATGAGGGATAGTAGGGAGGGAGGGATTAAGAGGTGGATGCCTTGGAGAGACTCACAAAGAGAGTGAGAGGGGAATGAATAAAGAGGAAGACAGAGATAAAAAGAAAGGTTACAGGGAGTGGAGGAAGGTAAAATAGACTTGTGACTGTGCAGGAGAGAGAACGCGGGCGTTGATAGAGGAGGTGAAAGACATTTTCTCTGGCTCCAGGCCCAGCTGGTGTCTACAGTGGACCGCTGCGGGTGTCAGATCTTTATTCCAACCCTGGAGACAGCTGGAGGTGTCAACACTGTTCTGGCCACAGTTATACTCTTGAACTGAGCTGTGTGTTTGTGCACGCAGAAGCCCCACTGTCACAACAAGCTGATATCATGTTGACACAGGGTCTCCCTGATCTTATGACTGGTGGAAGAATATTCCTGAATCTGTGGTTTGATTTGTTTCTTTACTACCTCATAACTGCAGAGTAAAAACTGTTTTTAACTCCAATACTTTCAAATGACCACTTGAAAACCAAGAGTCGCTTGTGGAGAGTATAATAAGGCATGACAGGACCCTCAAGAAAAGTTATGGAGGGGCTTTCATGGACCATTTACATTGAAACAATCACTCAGTACTAGGGTTTCAAATTCTCAAGTGCCACAGAAAGACATTTAAGGGGTTAACCCTTAACTACAAATCAAACTGGTAGGAAGGCATTTTATTCTTCTGTTAATATGTTCCAGAAAATATGCGGCTCTGAATACCTTTATGTGAGTCTCTGAAAGTTGCTCTTAAATAATTATGTTAAAAGGTAAAGGTTTGAAAAGAATAAAGGATTCATCACCAAGATTCACTTTTCTTCTTAAGTTTAGTCTAAAAAAAATAAACATCAGTGAGATACACAGCAGAGGAGTGGAAGCTGCAGCGTGCATGAGAAACACACATTCCTCAGTAATGAGGTTAGTTCTGGTCCAATAGGTGAGTGAGGATGATATGAGGGTCTCTACAGGAGTCCAGTGACAGAAAATTCAATCCCAAAAATTCTGAAAGTAAATTCTGTTTCAACAGTTCAAATCACATCATTAGGGGATTTTTATAAGGGTGAGTTAAATTTTAACCATACCCGAATCAAGGTGTGTATGTCACATTTTAACAACTTTTCCTCTTTGCATGTGGCCTCATAGCTCACGATAGTTATATTCACTATGGTGTCCGAAATCAAGATATACGTAATGAATGATGATAGAAACAAGTTAGCACAGACAGGTGAGAACACAGCTGAATGTTGCCAAAGAATGCAGAACACTGGGATAAGTTAATAACATGTTGATTTATATTGTTATTCATACAGTGAGGAGGACGAAGTCAGGAGAAATGTATGAAAATAGTAGCTTAGAGATCTAACAAACCAGCATCCTTCAGAAGGATTTAAAAGCTTACCGTGAAGAGCCCAGTCTTCCTGAAATTCATCACATGGGCGAATGAACGTTTGTGGCAAAAGCTGAAATTTTAATCTCTAAAATTCTGGCAGCATTCACGTGGATTTTTTATCTGGTTTTAGCCAGTGCTGTTTCTCTAAAGTGCAGGATATGAGCAATCTTATTTATCCAGGAAACCGAGCCACCGAAAAAAATTAATCATAGATAAACAAGCAGTAGGAAAGTGAAGTTTGGAGAAATACTTTATTAATTGAGTTAATAAACTGATCTATGAACATCAGTGAATGTCTTGTGCTGACAGAGGACTCATACAGAATAAAATACATCGTAAAAGAAAGCTGATAAACTTTATGCTCACAAATAACACCTACAGTTGCTGATGTGGTCTGATTATGTTAACTCCATGCTTGAGCTATGTACCATAGCCATAACATGAGCTGTGTTTTGAAAACTGTGAAGCAAAAATATGTAGAAATAAGTAGCCAACAAAAAATAACTCAAGATATCTTATATACTATTTTAGATTCTGCAAAATAGCCCCCTTTCATTACTGCTTTGCACACTCTTTGCATTCTCTCAATGAGCTTCATGAGGTAGTCACAGTCTTGTAGGGGTTCCCAGAGATAGTAATGAAAGACAAACCATTGAATAAGCAGGTGTGTCCAAACTGTGGACTGTTTATTGTATTCTATGTACTCATTTGCACACTGTACGTTAGCTCTATTCTGTCTAAGGTGTAACTAAAAGGTTTTTTGTGTCAGAAATATGTGAGTCACCATGAAAAACAATGGAAAAGGTGAGTTGAGACTGAGTTATGCTTCATGTTGGTCCCGGTTTTCGGTCGGTTCTCAGGGCCTGGTGCCTGTCCCTAGCCTTTCGCCCGATGGATGTATAACGTATAACATTTTCATGCTATTCACATGTAGGGCCTTGGGGGTGGGCGTACTCAATGGCATGGGGGGTTGTGGCAGAACTTCCAGGCTTCGGCGTTGATTGAGATGTGGCTTCGCTTTGGTGGAGGGGCTGGCCGACTTGCTTGGTGCGGTGGGGTATAACGTGCGGGAGGGTGAGTGACCGGCATCCTGGGGCACCTTCGGGGTTTGGGTGTGGGGTTGGCGGGGTTCCCGGTCCTTGCCGTGCTGTGGTGGCCTTCCTCCAATTCTTCCTTTTGTGGCTCAGGCCCCTGGATGGGCACCAGGCTGCGGTTGGCAGTTGATGATGGGCCGGTGGAGCATGTCTTGTGCCTGCACTGGGGTGGCTGGCGGGTTGTGCTTGGCCTGGAGGGGTTGGCCTGCCCAGCACGGTGCTTGGAGGGCTGTTTGTGGAGCCTGCGCTGTGTGGGTGTCACTTCGTGGGCTTTTCGGGGATGAAGCGGAGTGGCCATGTGCTGTAGGGAGGGGATTCATGGCATTTGGGTTCGGGGGCATATGTTCAATATCTGTATCCTGGTTGGGGGTGGCCCTGTGGGGAAATTCATGTTGGGGTTCATTGGGGGTGGGGGGCTCATGAAGTTAGGATAAGAATTGATTGGGAGGTCAGGACTACTTCATTCTGTGGTGGCTCTGGTTGGCGGGCTAGTTTGGACCATGTAGACCCCTCTTTTATACATGGCCCCCTCTCGGGATGAGGATGGGGGTCGTTGGGGAGCGGAGTCGGGGCGGGGGTCACTCAGGTTCAGGCACGAGCCCGGGCTAGCCCGGACCAGGTTCAGGTGCTGGGGCGGTCTGCCTGTCTCCACCCCTGGAGGGAAGGGGACCACCTTCTGGGTCTGGGGGCTGGTGAGTGTACGACATCTATTGATGTTGATCTTTACATTGGGTGCGTGGGTGTGATCACAATGTGTGATTGTGACTGTGTGTGTCTGTTTTTTGTGTCAGGTTGGGTCTTGGGCTGCTCCCTCTCCTGGATCAATTTAGGCCCCCCATCAAATGTGGGGCCTATTTCCTCCCGGCCACACTACCTGCCGGTAGTTGGTGTCTCTGCCCACCAGTGTACTTGTGGTTCTCGGTGTCCGGGGTTGAGTGCTTTGGTGTGTGCTGACTCATTCCCGATGGCTGCTTGCCAGGCCTCCGCTTGGGGAGTGATATGTCCCGGGGTCTCAGGGTCCATGCCTGGATCTGCTCGGGCATGGACAGTTGCCAGCGGGGCCTGTGGGCTGGTGGTTCTTCTGGGACTCTCCCCTGCTTGTCTCTCGGGGGGGTTACAGTAGTCCTGGCGGTTCTCCCGGGGTTTCTGTGCTCTGGGGGGCCTTAGGATGTCTGTGGCTCAGATCTCCTCCGCATCTATCCCGGGTCCAGAGGTGCAGGTCTATGGCTCCTCACTCTCACTATTGCATATTTTTATGGAGAAACCTTGTATACATAAGCACGCTCACACTCAGACCAACAGGTGTTTAAATTCAGGTGTTAAAAGATACACAAATGTTCTATATTGAGCCGCATTTACCACTAAATACATTCATAAGTACAGTGCACTTTTTGGTAAAAAAAAGCCGTTAATATCAACGTTTCTACAGGTGTAGAAATGTTGTATTCTCTTCTTCCTTCATTCTTTCCTCCATTCTTTTCTCCTTCTCTCTCCTTTTCCTTTATGCCCCATCTCTCTTTTTTCCTTTTAATTTCTGTCTCCGTGTCCGTAACAATTGAAATAATCTGAAAGCAGTTTCTAATAAAGTTTGTTTTAAAAATATCAAGCAGAGCTTTAAAGCATTAGCTATAATGCTCCACTCGTAAAAGTAAATCTGTTGGGATTTTTCTTGGCACTCAGACAACAATTGTGAGCGCTACTCTGCCGGACAGGACATGGTTAAAAAACAAAACAAATAAATAAATAAATATATATTTATATATATATATAGTATATATATATATATATATATATATATATAATATATTATATATATATATATATAATATATATATATATATGGATATGTTGTCTTCAATATAAGGATGAATGAACATGTGTCAAAAGTGGTTAAACGTAATAAAAGTAGACATTTGTTTTTTACATTTTTCTTAAGCAAAAAGCATTGGAATGTTTTCAGTATTGTGAAATAAAATCCAAGCAGGCAGATGTGTTTATGGGAAATGGGATTCCTAATAAATATGTGGCATAATGTTATTGAATTAGTAAGGACTTACAACCTGATACCATATTAAGCCCTGTCTTTTCCAGTTCACTGCTTTTGATTGCAATATATTAAAGTCCCACATGATATACTTGCGTACCTGCCTTCACTTTTCATCACCTCTACCGAGGCATTGGCGAGGGGGTGACAATGAATAATAAATTAGCATGAATCTTCTGATGAAATTTCCATTTGGCTGTGAACAATTTTCAGGAATAGGATTTAAATCTAATCTCACACGATGCCCTCTCCAACAGTTGCTGTTTGTAGCACAGATTAATGGTGAGATCTCCAACTCTTCCGTGGCATGATGTGATATTTGTTGCCATTTAAAGACACTTATTAGTCTGTGGATATAAATCTCAGATCTTCACGGTGAATTAAAGTGGTTATGCCTGGAATAAGGAAAAGTAAAGCAGGAAATCTGCAAATGCACAACTTTAATGCACCCCAAATACACCCAAACAATACTTCTTTATAAGTATTAATCTTATGAAGATTGTGTATCTAGTTCAAGATGTAGCTCTAACATTACTTGCAGCAATGGAAGGTGTATCAATTTAATTATCAGTGTTTCTTATTCATAGCAAGTCTGAGGCATTGGTTCTGTAAACAAATTCAACATTAAGGGAAATCCATTGGAAGAATAGATTAACCCGTTTACTTCCAGACTCCAATAAACAGAGGAAGGCCCAAAGAAACTTTGACTTGTGAAGTGCAGTAGTAGAGGTCCAACCTTACAGCTGGCTCTTCTAACTGTGTCCACAACAATTTACAATTTTTAAGTGTCCTTAAATGCATCCTGCATAGGAAGACACTGGTAATTAGAAGGATTACAGTTAAAAACTGCACTTGAGCTAATAGAAGTGAAAGCTTGAAACGAAGCAGACATGGTTGACCTTCGTACATTTAAGTTCTCGAAAAGGTAATTCTAAAATATTTGAAGGTGGGTATCCCATTATTATGTTGTATTAAATTTAATAAAATGTCAGTAAAGGTTGTCAAAATGTGATTAAGTTACTGTCAGGATGTGACTTCATCTGCTCAATACAGTTTATGATATTATGTGTGAGTAGTTAAGAATTTTACCTTCAGAAAGGAAATAGCTCTTGAGTTTCCCAGGTGTTTCGACGTAACTGATTTACACAACACTCTGCTGCATTAGTATTGAAGCAGCTCCCCTTGCCTTTAAACCAATGTTTTGTAGGCTTGTCCAAATACCATAACTCAATACCGACACTAAAAAAATAATAAATTCTTGACAGATTTTTTGAAACTACAGGAATCTTTTTTCAGGACATCAGATTAGAACAATTACAGTATGGCAATACTTCCACTCTCTTCAATACTTTCACTGCAAAAAACACCCAGTAACAAGCAATTCAGTTGTTATGTAGCAAAATTTAATTTAAGTATTGCACTCCTGGCGAGCAAAACATAAAAAAAAGACTTAGAGGTAATTGGATCCTTTATGGAAGTAGGTACCTAAAATAGGGTTAGCTGTGCAGTAAATTGGAATTTATTTATTTTTTACAGTGTAAACTGGATCTGGTGAATGCAAATATGTCCTCTGCAGCAGGCTTGTTCACTTTCTGTGTTTCCGGTAATTTAACACCATGTTTTCTTTGGTGATCAACTAGCTCAATAGAGTCTAGAGTCAGCAGAGTTCTGATTAATTTCTGCTCTAATTGTCAGCTAATTAATTGTCTAATTGTCTTGGTTCACCATTTGTTGCGATTGCTTTTAATTATCTTTTGTTATTTTCTTCATTAGTCGGTAATTTAACTACTGAACAGAGAACAAATGTAGCGGGTGAACTGTTTATTTTGCTGCTTCAACGTTTTGCATTTAATAGAATCATCTACTACACTGTAATGGGTTATCAGTAAGTTATTAATTTGCTGTTGTAGATACAGGATAAACTGATCTTTTTTATTTCTCCTTATAAATCAGGACTTTATCAGGGTTGGAGCGTTAGTCAGCTTTATAGCACCACTCGACGTTTTGATATCATACAGGATTGTATGGGCAGGGTGAGGCCTGTCTATGTGTTTTCAGCTCTGCTGTGATCAGTCTTGTACCAACTTGGGAAGATGAAAATTGCTAATTTAGTATATATTATGGTGCAAAGAAGTATCTTTAAAAAATATATTTTTTAAGTAATGATTAAATTGAAACATTGTTTATTTTAATGGCTCTTTAACAGCAGGTAGAGGCGTCAAAAAACAATTTTTGACAAAACAACAGCAGTCAGAGAACAGCAAGTGTGTTTTAGGTGCTAACAACACTGAAGCTTGTAACTGCTTTTATCTGGACTGCATCTGATCAACTATAGTTAAACACCTAAATTATTTAGACTACTTAAACCTAAACTGGGTGATTCTAAAATAATTAGAGATTGTTTTCAATGCCAGCTTTTTAACAGATTAAAATTTTTTTATTCTATTTGTGAGACAACAAAAACGACTGTAATATAAGGCAAGCATGAAAACCGCAACACGTGGACTGATAAAACCTAACTAAATTATTCTACACTAATTACAGGTTTGTTAAAGGGAACATATCATGCAAAATCCACTTTTTTGCCTTTAAATACATTTTGTTGTGTACTAGGAGTCTGTAGGAGTGCAGAAAGGTTGAATTTAGTCTCTCCAAGTGTTGAGGAGATATATTTATATTTCATTTGGGTTGTATTTTTCAGTCTGTTCAGTTTTCTCTATCATTTGTTATGTTTTTCCAACTGTTACATCGCAGTATTTGCTGCGGAACAGTTAAAAAAGGTCTTTTGGCTGATCAATTTCACGTATCCGCCATATCTATTTCTCACAGCGATTTTGTTGTCCAAGTTAAAGTAAGGCACTCGTGCCTGAAAGAGGGTAAGTTTGGTTTGGCTGTTGGGTGTATTAACACATAATTCATTACACCGTCTCCAGCATCAGACCTCTTCGAAGATCCTGGTTACATTTTATTTTTCATGGAAATCTGGAGGGAAACTCAGTATCAAGAATGATTTGCTGAAAGACTTCATCTGATTAAGGGGTCAGTTACTTCTCTCTATGGAAACTATGGTTGCAGCAAAGCGGTAAGCTGCAAATAACACTAAAATGACAGCAAACTTTACTTTCTGCTTATGTCAGTGCTCTGTGATGCTTTTAGCTCCTTGAGGACAGAACCGTTTGCATTGTTTTTGCCATTTTTGTCTTGTTTCTGCACCTCTAGATAATTGTTATCAAACCACAACAATGGCCGAACAGGTTATAGTGCAGTGCTCTTAGACTTCGAGGGGGGCGGGGTGTGAAGTGCCTCAATAGGATTTAAAGAGACGGCACCAAAACAAGTTGCTCTCATACGCACCTAAGAACAGAGGTAGAAGATGAGCCTGTGGAGCTACAATTACAAGTAATTCAGACCAAAGCATTATAGTTCTACTTTATATAGACCACAACTGAATGATTTATGGGTGAGGAGGAAGGATTTAAAAGCATATGTCCCCTTTAAAACATTTCTTGATTTTTTCAAATCTTTATTTGTAAGAAGAAAAAATGGAGATTCCTTGTTTCTCCTACAATGCATCTCTGTAGTTTTGTAAATGTTCATAAATAAAAGCCATGAGCTCAAGAACACAGGTATTACCGTCTTGAAGTCTGGTTGTATCGTTTTGATATTTCAGAATATTAAAGATCTTTAACACATTGGAACTCCTTAATTGTGTTAATCAGCTCAATGATGGAAAAGGAAACTGTTAGGTTTCACCTTGACTTCTTTTACAAACTGGTGAAACCAGAGACATTGGAGTTTTCTAACATATTTTAAAAATGAAGACAAAAGTGGAGCCGATGGTCATTTGAGCACTGTGACCACCAACTCTGGAAATTGTCTCCAACAGAACCCAGAAGCAACAAAGAAAGACCCAGCCTTGAGGGGTATCTGCCCACACATGAGCTGCGAAGCCTACAGCCCATCATCAACAGGAAACAGGACTGTGTTAGTGATCACAAAATAAACAGGAGTGTGATAACTGATTACTCCACCATGATGTCATTTTTTCATTTTCTTCTTTTCCCTTCTTCTCCCTATAACGTTATTTGTAATCTGTTTACCTCCTTTATCTGATGAGTGGTTATCCCGGCACTCCTTCAGATGAAAGCAGAGGTCAAATGTGAACTCAATCATACACTCACATGGCACACTGTTCCTTTCTTTCCAACATAGCTTGAAATCTGATGCCTGGATGCCCCTCTCCATCCCTCATTACCCAGCATTCCTAAAGGCTGCATGCTGAGGGTGTGGCAGGCTGACTGGTGTGAGACTGGCGCAGGGCCAGGTGACTGTGATTGATAATAGTATGACTGATGACTACAGCTGATGCATCAGCTCTTCTTCCAGTTGGGCTGGATCTGGCACTTCTCACCTTGTAAAAGAGCTTTGGGTAGACTAAAGGTGTAGATGAGGAGGAAGAGGATGTCAGGTTGGTGAAGAGGTCGATAGGAACTTCATTGAAGACATTTTCACTATAAACTTTTGCTCTGTGTTTTCAGATGTTTTATATGTACACTGTTGGGGTGTTTATTACCACTGCTACTGAAATGCTAAACCAAAGCACATATTTTGTCTCCATGACAACAACTAATCATGTTTCATTGCTAGATAGCTATTTAAGAAATTTCAAATTGTTCTAACCTTTAGACACCTACAGTATTTGGCATTCACTTGTAACAGTATTGCAGCTTATATTCACTCATCTCCCTCTAAACACCATTTCTTTCTTTTTCATATTTATTTATCATCACATGATATTTATGTGTAAAGGTGAAATGTAATCAACCATGGTTTGCCATGTCTGGGTGGATGCACTTACAGATCTATTCATTTTTATTGGAATTATCAAGAGGTCAAAATGTAATTATGTCTTTTACTTTTTGTGCCAATTAGTAAGCAGTAGCATGCTTACACTGTGAACTGTGGATTGCAAAAAAGGAAGTCTGTAGCTTAGTGATATTTCAATAAAATGGCTTGTAAAAGTATTCACACCCTTTGAACCTTTTTACATTTTGAAAAGTAAAAAACTTCAATATAGGTTAAATGAAACATCATTTTTATAATTACTTGAAATCTATGTCTGATGTTAGCAGTTATATTCAGTTTCTTTCACTCTGAAACGCCTAAATATAACAGGGTCAGGTTCTGAAACAATGCGCCAAGCCTTGAACATTTCACGGAGCTCTGTTCCATCTGTTCCATCTACCATCTGAACATGGAGAGAGGATGGGCCAACTGCAGACCTACCAGGACATGGATGTCCAGATGAGCTCAGAGGCTGGGCAAGGAGAGAATTATTCAGACAAGCAGGTAAAAGACCCATAGTAGTTCTCTAGGGGTTGCACAGATCCGCTGCTCAGTTGGGAAAATCTGTTAGCAACACAATCTGTAACCAAGCACTTCACAAATCTGAATCGTTGTGGAAGAGCTGTTAAAAGCAAGCTATCGCTGAAAGAAAGCCACCAAAAAGTCCAATTTGTAGTTTATCACAAGTCATGGGGGACAGCAAACATGTGGAAGATGGTCCTCTGGTTCAGATGAAACAAAAGCTGAATCTTTTGGCTAATAAGGAAAATGCAATGTGAAACATAGTGGTGGCAGTATCATGTTGTGGGGAACTTTTCATCAGCAGGGACAGTGATGCTAGTCAGTGTTGATGGATGCAACAAAATACAAGGCAATTCTGGAAACAACTGTTTAAAGGGGTAAAAAATAAAAATACTCGGGTGGAGCGTAGCTTTCTATCAGGACTCTGATCTTGAACATACAATCAGAGCTGCGACTGAATGGTCTAGACCAAACTATGATGTGTCTTTTAGGATGGCTTGGTCAACAATGAGACCTAAATTTACCTATGAGTTTGTGCCAGGATGTGAAAAATGGTGTAAACAGATGTTTTCCGTCAAGTGTGACTGAGCTTTAGCTTTACTGCAAAGAAATAGGGGCAAAAATGTCTAAATATGCAAGGCAGGTAGAGACTACAAAGACTTGCAATGAAAGGTGGTTCTACAAACATTAAAATGGGGAGATGAATTTACCTGCATGCCACATTTTTCAGATTTTTATTTATAGATTTGAAAACAATGTTTTATTTTCCTTCCACTATATACACTATTCTGTGTTGGACTGTCAAATAAAATTACAATTAAATATAATAACATTTCAGGGTGTTACATTAACAAACTAAGCAGTATGAATGCTTCTTTTGGGCACCAGAACTAAGGGAGACATAAAATATTTTTTTAAATAAAATATCAACATAGGCTGTTTTTGTGAAGCAAATTTTTCTGCATTTTACTAGTGTCACTGGTATTAAAGTTATGCTAAATAAAAATAGACTTTTATGCCTGAAGCATTTGAGCCTAGGATGCAGAGGTAATTGGACAGATACCTAATTGGGTGTCAGGAGAGAAAGGAGCTCACCTCTTAAATGTTAATGTGTTATAAGAGCAGCAAAAATGAAACAGGAAATGCTCGTTTTTATTGTTTGATGTCATTTGTGTTTATTTATGAAAGGAAAAATATTTCTGAATTACTGCAAAGTTTGAGCATATTTATACAATCTAATCATATTTCAAACCAGTAATGTTATTTCCCTTGTTATGTCTTCTCTGTATTACTGGTATAGTAAGGAAAGGTGCACAGAAAAACTCTTTTGATAATGTGTTTTTTCTACACGGCCATGGAGCAGTTATGGAGCAGGAACTGATCGATTTGTTCCCACTACAGATCCTTGAAGTTGTTTGGGATTGGTGACAAAGCCTTGGTTCTGTTAATATTGTCTCCCAATGACCTGGTGGTATTTGAACTGCTCTTCAGGTCCACTGATCAGAATGCTCTGTGTTAGAACCATGAGTGCTGTTGAAGGGGTTAAGACTTGGTTGGTCTTCAAGGGCCAAGCCTCTACATACTACAGGATCAGTACAGTTCTCTTTGCAAGGATCATGAACATGCAACCTGGCAACCTCTGCTGGTCTCACAGACCAGTGGGAAATATCAATCAGTCATTAGTTGTCCACCTCTCAATGGCAGCATTTTATCTAAATATTGCATCTTCTTGGGTAACATAATCCTTAAAAACATCTACTTTTAGCTTTTATTTGGAGATGGCTCCAGTGTTGCTGTGTACAGTTTTCCAACTTTCTGAGACAAGCTGGATTTTAGAAATGTTTTTGTATTACATTTTACTGCCAAATGTCTCCATTTCTTATTATTCCATCCAAAATTTAGCTTTACATAAAACATTAAAGGTTAAGCAAGGAATTAATGCACCAGCAACATGAACCCTCAGGTCAACAGAGATCTATTTACTCAGTGATCCCAGAACCAGAACTGAACAATTTTGTTTCTCTGCTCCTCAGCTTTAAAGGCAACTTCCTGAAAACCTGAGATGTGTAGAAACTGTAGGTTCTTTAAAATCACGAGTCAAAACATGACTGTTTATTGCAGCTTCCCCATAAAGTTCAAAGATTATCTTGTCAGTTTAATTCAAACATGACTTTTTAACATTTCTGTTTTGTGATTCAGAAATGTTTGTAGAATTTTTTTGAATATCTTTCTTGTTTTTAGTGTAATTTTCTTGACCTCTGTTCCTTTAGTTTCTTATAAAACGAATTGAATTACCTTGTGTATGCATGGTGCTATATAAATAAACTTGCCCTTTATAAAAGTTAGTTGACCACATGTGAGAAGCCCCTACTGGCTCAGTGAGAAGTTAACAAACTAAGATGCTGATCACACAGAGAGATTTGTCAAATTTCTTACATACACTGTAAAAAAGACACAGAATGATTTTTGTTCCTTATCATCAAATATAAAGCCAGATTCAACTTTCCTGTTTTAGTTCAGTTAGGATTACCAAAATTATATTGTACAGTAAGAATCGGTCACAATCCTAACGTTTGGGTTTTGACTTGTATTTCATCTCTTTCATTCTTATATTCTTTGTTCATTTAGATTTGTTTCTGTAAGATCTCTATTTATCTTCTCCCTGCTTGATTTGTAGTTTATTTGAATCTTTGCTCTGCTCATCAGCTCTAGCTTCTCTACCTTCCCTCTGCTACAGCTGCCTAACATCTCAAAAAAGCACATTAAATCAATTAATACCATTAGATCATTCTGTTTCAAATTACAGACAAAATAACCTTCATTGCATCTTTGTGTTTCTTCTAATTTTCTACCTTATTCATAAGATATTGTAACTCTGTCAACATTGAACATTTAACAGTTTGGAAACTGTAAAATCTCACAGAAATGGAATGTGAATAATAATACGTTTTGTAATTATATGTCACTTGTGTTAGTTGTTAAAGTGACATTTCAAAGACAAGAAAACAAAAAGAGAGACTATGTTGCTTGTTGCTCCACACAAGCAAAATGAAGTCAGAAAAACCACCAAAGAAGCTTCAACATGATCAATCACACTTGCTTTGGTTTCGATTCTCTTTTTCCTAACTCTCCTTGGACTTTTCCCCCAATTAATACCTCATGAATTTTGATTACACAAATATTCCAACACCAGGAAGCCTAGATGAAGAACATTTCTCACAACCAAAACGAAAATTTGAAGAATCTCCTTAATTGAACACAAGCAGGTTTTTGTTGTGTTATCCTTGGCAATGTATTCCCTGTAAAAGTGTTACAAGGGGGATAATTAAGCCATACTTTAGAAACAGAATTATAGCAGAACTCTTTGTGACACTTAAAACATGTTAATGTCCCTCTTCATGGTGGAGGCATGGATAGTTGCGAGTGGTGAGAGAAAAATCGTTTGAAAAGATATGAAACGAGATTTAAACTGTTCTAATCACATCTATCAACACTCGTGGCTTGCAAGTCACTACAAGTGTTTCATGTTAACTAAACACAGTTCGTGACAACCCAGCAATTAATTAAAACATTTGAGAGAGTGGGGAAATGCTCCTGGGCTCATGTGGCCTTGGCTGACGCGCCACATGCACTGCAGCTCTCAAACAACACAGAACTCCTCAACAGTCCAGCAGACTCTTGTTGTAGCCTCAGCGTCAGCCGGCGAGCCTTTCTCCCAGTCAGGGGGAACCAGATGCAACGCTGAACTCATCAGTAACACATGGATCATGTAGAAGCAGCCGCCACACAAATGTCGCTTTCATGACCAGGTTAACGCTCCGTCCTTTTTTGGAAGGCTGCAAGAATTTAAGATCAAAGACATGAAATTGAAGGCGTCTAGTTTCTGTCAAGTTTGAGGCATGACAGAATTAGAGGCTCAGTCGCAGTTTATGTGTCATACAACAGACAATACACACACCTGAAAGATGTTATTTCACATTTAGTATTTTAGGAATTTATTTACATTTTGTGGGGGTGGGGTGGGGGTTGGACTAATAATATGAAAAACAATTGCAGTTCATTTTTAAAACAAGTATTGGCTTCACAAGTTTATGAATTTACTGTAATCCAACAGTCAGAAATTACCCATACAGGCTTAACTAGCTGCTGTACATACAGCTCCACTGATATCTGGATAAATGTAAGATCAAGTTGCAGAAAAACAGCGTGCTTTTTGTATCCATCAACATGGTTCTGGCCACATTCTGACTGAACATTTGATCACTCTGCCTGTCGGTATCCTGGCAGAGACTCTGCCTTTAATTGTAGACCAAAAACTTGAAGGGTTGAAGTTGGGGAAATTCCAAAAGTGTGTCTGTAACCAGTTTAGGTGTGTTCATTGACCAGTGAAAGACCAAACTGGGTCCAACTTCAGACCATGTGTGTCTTCAAATGAAAGAAATTGGTTGGAATGTTAAAGAATATCCCAGGCCAGCATAGTGGTGGTGGTGCCATGCTGAGGTTCTGCTCCAGTAATACTGCTACATTGCACAAAATGGGTGGAACAATGAAGGAATGCCAAAAATTATTTAACTTCCATCCAAATTGTTTTGTGAATTGGATCTATCTATCTATCTATCTATCTATCTATCTATCTATCTATCTATCTATCTATCTATCTATCTATCTATCTATCTATCTATCTATCTATCTATCTATCTATCTATCTATCTATCTATCTATCTATCTATCTATCTATCTATCTATCTATCTATCTAGTTGCTATCATATAACTGAGTCAGAGTTTTATAAAAGATAAGTGATCTATCTTTATTCTGTTCATACGTGTCTCTTTAATAGTAGGAAAACTCAGTGGAAGTCATCTCTTGAAGTGTGCTCCTTTTCCATTGGTTCATTACAATGGAAACTCTTGTGTGACATTCACAGCATGCCAGGGGTAAGCAGCGTCACACCAGAGCAAGCTGGCATGTCCGTCAAAGGACGTACTTGGAAACAATCTTAAGTATTATTTACGAGTCTGGCAACTGTCTTTTCATTGAACAATGACATCACTTAAGCTTAGCCCATTAAGCATTTATTTGCAGCAATGTGGCACCTCACACATCAAGCTGTCCGCCTTATATTCCCTGTGCCACAAGCAGCCCACAGTTAATTACATGATCTGACGGTCGCCGAAGAAGGGCTGTGACTGGCTGCTCACTGCTGGATGATCCATTTTGTTGAGATAGCTCATCCCTACCTCCACTGAAAACAACAGCTGTTGTGCCCTTGAGCAAAGAGTTAACTAAGAGTTAACTAAGAGTTAACTAAAAACTAAAGGGTGGTAGCTATATAAAAATACACTTTTTTAGGCCCAAGCACTGTAGGCTGTACCAAGGACTATTAAAGATGGTTTTAATAATCTTCTCATACAAAGTAAAATGTCTTTATCAAAACTTGATGTTTCCCCAAAACATACTGAATTTAGCACATGCATCAGGGCAGATTTAGGTCTGTGTTTATTTAAAGTTGTTCAAAACAAAAAAAGAAAAAAAGAAATAGCTCAGCAGCACCCCCTAAACTGAAGCCCTTTAGACCTGACTCATATGGAGCCATGTAGAAAGGTACACATGTAAACCCTCCCAGGAGGAACAAAGGAGTCTTTTACATATTTTGTATTTTACCAAATTCCGCCTAAAAAATAATGTACTTCAAACTTAATCAGTGTTCTCAGAAGGCATGGGGCATTAAAAGTATATGGCCCCTCAACAAAACCATATGATTATATCCTATTCTAGATCTATTCTGGATACAGAAAACTCACTTTTCACCTTGTGTTGTTGCCATCTATGAATCTAACCCTAAACAGGTTTGTGGAGATTGTTGACATGTAACTTAAGCTCATTTTTGACAATTGTTTTGGTTGAAAAAAATTTTTTATATTTTTGGAATTTATTTTTTGTCACAATTTTAGCTGTGTTGACACAGATGGCATTAAACTAGCCAGACTGTGTATTTTGTAGTGATTTTTTAGTCTCTTTTTTCTTCAAGTCTTTCATACCTTTTAAGCCCGTACTCGTACTCGTCGTCTTCCGCTTATCCGGAACCGGGTCGCGGGGGCAGCAGACTCAGCAGAGACACCCAGACGTCCCTCTCCCCAGACACCTCCTCCAGCTCCTCCGGGGGGAGCCCAAGGCGTTCCCAGGCCATCCGAGAGACATAGTCCCTCCAGCGTGTCCTGGGCCGTCCCCTGGGCCTCCTCCCGGTGGGACATGCCTGGAACACCTCCCCAGGAAGGCGTCCAGGAGGCATCCGGTATAGATGCCCGAGGCTCCTCTCGATGTGGAGGAGCAGCGGCTCTACTCCGAGCCCCTCCCGATTGGCCGAGCTCCTCATCCTATCTCTAAGGGAGTGCCCGGCCACCCTACGGAGGAAGCTCATTTCAGCTGCTTGTATCCGGGATCTCGTTCTTTCGGTCATGACCCAAAGTTCATGGCCATAGGTGAGGGTAGGAACGTAGACTGACCGGTAAATCGAGAGCTTCGCTTTTCGGCTCAGCTCTCTCTTCACCACAACAGACCGGCACAGCGCCCCTATAACTGCGGCAGCCGCACCGATCCATCTGTCGATCTCCCGCTCCATTCTTCCCTCACTCGTGAACAAGACCCCGAGATACTTGAACTCCTCCACTTGAGGCAGGAACTCCCCTCCAACCTGAAGAGGACAAGCCACCATTTTCCGGTTGAGTACCATGGCCTCTGACTTGGAGGAGCTGATCTTCATCCCAGCCGCTTCACACTCGGCTGCGAACCGCCCCAGCGCATGCTGTAGGTCTTGGCTAGAGGGGGCCAGCAGGACCACGTCATCTGCAAAAAGAAGAGACGAAATCCACTGGTCCCCAAACCAGACCCCCTCCGGCCCTTGGCTGTGTCTAGAAATCCTGTCCATAAAAGTTATGAACAGGACCGGTGACAAAGGGCAGCGCTGCCGGAGTCCAACATGCACCGGGAACAGGTTCGACTTAGTGCCGGCAATGCGGACCAAACTCCTGCTCCGCTCGTACAGGGACCGGATGGCCCCTAATAAAGGGCCCCCGATTCCATACTCCTGGACCACCCCCCACAAGGGACACAGTCGAATGCCTTCTCCAGGTCCACAAAACACATGTGCACCAGTTGAGTACCCTGTAGAGGGTATAGAGTTGGTCCAGTGTTCCACGGCCGGGACGAAAACCACACTGCTCCTCCTGAAGCCGAGGTTCGACTATCGGCCGGACTCTCCTCTCCAATACCCTGGCATAGGCCTTACCAGGGAGGCTGAGGAGTGTGATTCCCCTGTAGTTGGAACACACCCTCCGGTCCCCCTTCTTATGAAGGGGGACCACCACCCCGGTCTGCCAGTCCAGAGGCACTGTCCCCGACCGCCATGCAATGTTGAAGAGGCGTGTCAACCATGACAGCCCCACAACATCCAGAGATTTGAGGTACTCAGGGCGGATTTCATCCACCCCCGAAGCCTTGCCACCGCGGAGCTTTTTAACCACCTCGATGACTTCAGCCTGGGTGATGAAAGAGTCCAACCCCAAGTCCCCAGCCTCTGTTTCCACCAGGGAATGAGTGATGGCAGGATTGAGGAGATCCTCGAAGTACTCCTTCCACCGCCCGATAATGTCCCCAGTCGAGGTCAGCAGCCTCCCACCCCCACTATAAACAGTGTTGGCGAAGCACTGCTTCCCCCTCCTGAGGCGCCGGACGGTTTGCCAGAATTGCTTCGAGGCCGACCGGTAGTCCTTCTCCATGGCCTCACCGAACTCCTCCCAGGCCCGAGTTTTTGCCTCTGCCACAGCCCGGGCCGCAGCACGCTTGGCCTCACTGTACCCGTCAGCCGCCTCAGGAGTCCCACAAGCCAACCACAGCCGATAGGACTCCTTCTTCAGCTTGACAGCATCCCTTACTGCCAGTGTCCACCACCGGGTTCTGGGATTGCCACCGCGACAGGCACCGCAGACTTCACGGCCGCAGCTACGGGCAGCAGCATCGACAATAGATGCGGAGAACATGGTCCACTCGGACTCTATGTCTCCAACATCCCCCGGAATCTGGTCAAAGCTCTCCCGGAGGTGGGAGTTGAATACATCCCTGGCCGAGGGCTCCGCCAGGCGTTCCCAGCAGACCCTCACTATGTGCTTGGGCCTGCCAAGTCTGTCCGGCTTTCTCCTCCTCCAGCGGATCCAACTCACCACCAGGTGGTGATCAGTGGACAGCTCAGCCCCTCTCTTCACCCGAGTGTCCAAAACATGCGGCCGAAGGTCTGATGATACGACAACAAAGTCGATCATTGACCTCCTGCCTAGGGTGTCCTGGTGCCAAGTGCACTGATGGACACACTTATGCTTGAACATGGTGTTCATTATGGACAATCCGTGACGAGCACAGAAGTCCAATAACAAAACACCACTCGGATTCAGATCGGGGAGGCCATTCCTTCCGATCACGACTCTCCAGGTGTCACTGTCGTTTCCCACGTGTGCGTTGAAGTCCCCCAGCAGAATAATGGAGTCCCCGGGAGGGCCACTATCCAGCACCCCCGACAGGGACACCAAGAAGGGACACCAAGAACCCCCCCCTCCTTGAATCGCCACCTTAACGTGGTGGAGGGATTTGAGTGTTCAAATTATCCTAGAGGCTATGTTGTCTGGGGCTTAAATGCCCCTGGTAGGGTCTCCCTTGGCAAACAGGCTCTAGGTGATGGGTCAGACAAAAAGCGGTTCAAGAATCCTTCATGAGGACCATTAAATCGAGGAACGTGACGTCGCCCAGTACGGCGGAGCCGGGGTCCCACCCTGGAGCCAGGCCTGGGGTTGGGACTTGCCGGAGAGCGCCTGGTGGCCGGGTTGCTCCTCGCGGGACCCGGCCGGGCCAAGCCCGAACGAGAGACGTGAGGCCATCCCCCAGTGGGCCCACCACCTGCAGGGGGAACCGTGAGGGACCGGTGCAAAGAGGATTGGGTGGCGGACGAAGGTGGAGACCTCAGCGGCCCGATCCCCGGATGCTTAGGCTGGCTCTAGGGACGTGGAATGTTACCTCGCTGGGGGGGAAGGAGCCTGAGCTTGTGCGGGAGGTCGAGAGATACGACTAGAAATAGTCGGGCTCGCCTCCAGATCTTCTCCAGATCAACCAGGTTTCTGGGCTGTCGCTGAGAAACATGGAGTTTGAGCTCCCTCCAAAGATTTTCTATAGGGTTTAGGTCTGGAGACTGGCTAGGCCACTCCAGAACCTTGATATGCTTCTTACGGAGCCACTCCTTGGTTATCCTGGCTGTGTGCTTCGGGTCATTGTCATGTTGGAAGACCCAGCCATGACCCATCTTCAATACTCTAACTGAGGGAAGGAGGTTGTTCCCCAAAATCTGGCAATACATGGCCCCGGTCATCCTCTCCTTAATACAGTGCAGTCGTCCTGTCCGATGTGCAGAAAAACACCCCCATAGCATGATGCTTCCACCCCCATGCTTCACAGTAGGGATGGTCCTTCTGGGATGGTACTCCTCATTCTTAGTCCTCCAAACACGGCGAGTGGAATTAAGACCAAAAAGTTATATTGTGGTCTCATCTGTACACAGAACTTTGGTCATGGGCAAACTTAAGACGGGCCTGGACGTGTGCTGATTTAAGCAGGGGAACATTCCGTGAATAATGAGTGGAGTGGAGGTGGACTTTTTAGAGGCGGACTAACAGGTCTTTGAGGGCCAGAATTTTTGCTGATTGGCAGGTGTTCAAATACTTATTTGCAGCAGTAACACACAAATAAATTATTAAAACATCATACATTCTGATTTCCGGATATTTTTTAGATTATGTCTCTCACAGTGGACGTGCACTTAAGATGAAAATTTCAGACCCCTCCATGATTTCTAATTGGGAGAACTTGCAAAATCACAGGGTGTTCAAATACTTATTTCCCTCACTGTATGGGAAGCAGGGGATCAAGTTTTTATGACCTTTACTTTGCACAAAATATAAAAATTAATCAGAACCAATGTTGATGCCAGTTTTTGACACTCCCTAGCTCAGATCATTCTCATCCAAAAATGCCCCCATAAAAAAATGCCAAATTGCATACATGGCATGATGGCATGCCCTAAGAGTGACTCGATTACAAAGCATGTGGGCGTGGCCAGGCCTCACAGTCTGTCTTGTCACCATCAAAACCTAAATAAACAGGATGTGATGTGTTTTACTCGTAAATGTCTCTTTTTACTCTTTTTAAACAAAGTTTAAAACTGTGTCAGATAACTTGTCGGTGTAATATTTACAACTCAGTTTACAAGAAAAGCTTTGCTCTCCTACAGCTTTTTTTCGCTTCCTAACAGACTTTAACTTAATGCAATAAAATTGCATTTTGAGGCTCTCTCGCAGAGCATGGTGAGCCTGGGAGGGAAGGCATCAAGGTGGAGATGCTTAAACCCTGTAGTCACAACACAGGCTGGAGGACAACTGAGGTGTCAGGGCTTTTCAAATCTGCTGCAGCCTTCATTTTATTAGTATTTCTCTTCGAGACCATTGAAAAATCCTTCTTTAATCTTTTTAATGAATCTTTTCTAATTAAACCAAGTGTTTCTTTGATCTTTAAATATAAGCAGGCACAAGCTTTGATTAATTGTTACCCAATAGGGTATTGCCGCTCTCGGTTGTGAAAAGAGGTAACCCTGGAGCTTTTTCTGTTAGATGGACAAGAACAAACATGATTTCTTCTCAACTGAAGCTGGGAGTTCATAGACAGGTGCTATTCAGGAGCACCGTGGAGTATTATTACAGTTACTGTGCCAAATTATAAAACCATCTGCTGCTATTGAGAAGTTGGTGCTGTTGTCTTTTCAACCATTCAGTGAATGAAACCTCATTATTTTCTTCTTGTAAAAAAAGCATCTGCACAAATGTTGACAGCCCTGAAGCTACAGGGTTTTGTCTGAAAGCCTTTACCTCCACAGTAAAACGTCCCCTAACAGTCCTTCAGACACACACGAAAGAGCTCAGTTCCACTACCACACCTTAGGGATTTCCACATGGAATAAGAGTTTAAAAGGTGCAATTTATTTTGTAGTGATTCAGTTTAGACATTGTTCAAATAAATATTTCTATTAATATGTGTGTCTGTATGTGACGGTAATCACAAATAAAGTTCCCATATCTTCGTAGAGCTCCTCTGGTTCTGAAGAGTTCTGTAATCCATAATAAGTTGTTCTTAAAAGAAAGCACTCAGTTGTTTGCCAATCAAACACATCACTAAACAGTTACCACTCTGTGGTGTCTTCCCACATGCCTACAGTATCAAACCTAAATCCCAGTTAACAACCTGCCATGTTTATTTGTGCATGTGCTAGAGCCTGCACTGATTATGATAAAATGTCTCTAGCTGGCAACAACATGGCAAGTTATTGTCATAAGTGTTCACTGCCAGTGGTGGCAAGTTTACTCAAAAGCTGCACTGTGGACTTTCAGAGTGCAGAAAGGATCAGCAGAAATCCACAGTTCAGGTGGGAGAAAACTACTGTTGTAGAAAGAAAGCCATAAGAACCCTGTTGGCTTGAGACTGGGGCGGAGGTCCACCTTCCAGCTGGACAACGACGCCAAGCATACAGCCAAAGCTACCTTAGAATGATTTAGATTGATGCATATTCATGTGTTAAAATGGTCCCATCAAAGTCCAGACCTAAATCCAAAAAGAGAATGTTTGGCAAGACGTGCAAATAAATGTTCTCCGTCCAATCTGACTCGGCGTGACCTTTTTTGCAAAGAACAATTCAAAAATTTTGCAAGGCACTAGATTTCTATTTACCTATGCTGATCTCATCATTGGTTCCATGTTTCAGGGCTTCCTTCTGCTGCCTGTGTGCCCGCCAACCCCAGTTTAAAACCAACAGATGAAGGAAACACAACACGCTCCACCTGTCAGCACTATTGTCAAGTGAGCCTGGAAAAGATTTTCATTGTTCCAAACTTTTGGTTTTGGTCACAAAGAAAATTACTATACTAGTAAAACGATTTTATTATAGCTAAGCAATATAAATAACATGATATTGTATCCTTGAAAACACAATTTATTTAGAATATGTAGAGAGCTACAAAGATGTTTCAATAAAAATCTGTTGTGAAAACGTTACTGTTTATCTGCAGAATTGCTGCATAATCCTTGGACTAGAAACATGCTTCTTAACTAGAGGTCAAAGGTTTAATGATTTCTTATCTACCATTAACCAAAACATAGCTGTGTGCCACTGGGACTTTCTAGGTCTGTTTGTTAATTGCAAAGCAGTCATTGTAAGAGTGAGTTTCCCAACAGGAAAACTTTTTAGAACACAAAGTTTTCTTTTCTGTTTCTTACTAAATGAGTTAAAAACATGACCAAAAACCTTCATGTGTACATTTTAAAGAACATTGGCTCCTACTGTGCTCAGGCCAGAACCCCATTGTGTTTGGGGAAATCAAAGCTGGCAGCCAAGACAAAAAATGTGAATATGTATGCCTTTAATCCCTCTTATCCTGATGTTAGGTCAGGGTGTGTCCCCTGGACTGCCATAATAGTCTGCAATGAGAAGCTTGAGTAAACACAATCAATGAAAGATACTAGCATATGCACCACAGAGACCCCCCCCCCCTTTATTGAATGGAACCATCCCACTTTCATATTTTTAGGATCATTAAGGTAATATTACAACCGAGCAGCCATTATCACCAGTATTACTCCCATCACGTGACTGAGTTTGGGAAATAAAAGCCTCATTTTGTAACAGGGTTGCCCTCCCTGTCCCCGTCTGCCTCTCTTCCTCTGTACGGTATTCCTGCATGCTCTCTTACTCCTGGATTACAATCTCTTCATCCATTATTAATGAAGCTAAACTACTAGTGGCATGCTGAATGTGCTGCATGGGAGATTTGTAGCTAATCCAGCGCAAAACAGCCCCAGTCACATAATGAAGGGAAAAAAAGAACAAATGTCAACAGTTTCACACTGGGACTGGATTAGACACCCCCACCCTCCTCATTCACGCACAGCCTCGCTCCCCCTTCCTCCTTCTCCTCCTCAGCGCTCACACAGGAAGTCCTGCACACTCACACTTAGACACATAGACATAAATCTTGCTTCCACCATGAAGAAATCTGAGCATCCACACACACACCTCCCTCCATAACCTTTTCTGTGCTGTTCTCTCTGTTTGGATTAAAAACTAAAGTACAGACTTGAAGGAAAAGACCAACGAGCTGCAGAGGTCTGCATGAAACGCCCTCCACATGGTCATCCAGGATTAACAGTTGCACCACTGTTTCTTGAAATCTGTCACACTTACACTCTATGATGTTTAGAAAGTGACACTGAGATGTGTAGCATGGATGGATGTTGACCCAGCCCTGTCTCTGAGGTCACTGGTAGTGTAGTTGTTGCACAGGCTGCAGAGGAATACTGCATGCAGTGCAGCCAAGCGATGTGGCTCCGTGAAAAGGACAGACGAGCATGAAAGACTGGAACTAATCGCAACACGTGATATGGGACCAGCATCCTGATTACAGATTAGCAACGTCCCTCCTGCTCTCTTTTTTATCGGTACTCTTCTTCTTTATATCTTCTATCTTTTAATCCTTGTCGTGTCTCATCATCTATATTTATCTAATTTCTCTTGCAAGTTTCTAGCATCTGTCTCCTATTTTTTCAATCTAACATCTCGTGTCAAACCTGTTTTTATGTATTAACTCTTTCTTAACTGTCCGTTGAAGACAAGAAGATCCTCAAAAGATTTGCAATGCTCAAAGTACAAGTCTATCATCCATGCACAAGAGGTTTTGACCAGTCAGAGCCATGTATGCTGATCTGCACATAAAGATAGTCAGAAAACAGGGGAAAACCTCTAAATATGTTGGTGCTTATTGGTTTTATTATGACAGTATTAAAGATTTTATAAAGAGAAAAAATTATTGAATTAATTTAATAAAACCACCAAAGTTAAGTCTAGACACAGTAAACATAAATGACAAAGGATAAACTTTAGTATTATCCAGAACAATATTTTTAAACCATGTAACAGTACTTGCCATGATTATTAATAAATTAAACAGCAATGTATAAATGGAATATAAACAGAAAATACAGGAGTAGCTAAAACTAGAATAAAATGATAAACTATTAGAGATAATGAATCGTTATAAACCTTATTTAATTTATTTCCACAAACTTTTTTATTTGGTTTCTTTTTCCTCTCAAAGCAACATTTCTTCAAACAATCAGTAATCATCTTTATTAGCTCAAAGGGGCAAATGTTGTGCAGCACAGCAGAAATAAAAAAACTGTCGGCCTGACATAACACATGAAAATACTTTGGGTTGTTTTACAGGAATATTAAGAAATTTTGTGACTGCAGGAACAAATTATTTTTTAAATCTATTCATCCATCACCTGGGAAGAAGATCTCTGCATCCAGATGGAAGAAACTGAAGCTCATTATTAAGAGGGTGATCCTGTTACATCAATAACTGTTTGGCTTTTAGAGTTGATTCTTGTACAGGTGAATGAGGTCCCTCATGTTTATCTCAATTTTTGTATATAATTTAATAACAGTCTGCAGTCTATTCCGTTAAAAGTCCAAACCAGCAGACAATATTAAAAGTGAGAATAGACTCAATAAAACAAGAATAAAAAACGCACATATAAGCAGAATCCACATTAACACCACAAAGCTTATGATAAAAGAACATCCTCCGATGAGCCTTTTGACACAGAGTCCACATGGGGTTCAAAGGTCAGCCTGTCAGCAATTACTGTCCCCATGCTCTTAAACTTCTACATGTGTTGACGAAGCCAAATGGATCTGAGCATGTGTGAAGGATGTTGGTCTGCCTTTTTCTTATATACCTAAATCCTGTTGGTAGCACTGTTGCCTTGCAGCAAGAAGGTCCTGGGTGCAACTCCCGGCTGGGGGTCTTTGTCTGCATGGAGTTTGCATGTTCTCTCCGTGCTGCGTGGGTTTTCTCCAGGTACTCTGGCGACGTCCCACAGTCCAAAAAGCATGACTGTTAGGTTAAGTGGTCTCTCTAAATTGCCCTTAGGTGTGAGTGAGTGCATGGTTGTTTGTCCTGTATGTCTCTGTGTTGCCCTGTGATGGACTGGCGACCTGTCCAGGTTGTACCCTGCCTCTTGCCCGTAGACTGCTGGAGATAGGCGCAGCTCCCCCGCGACCTACTATGGAATAAGCAGTATAGAAGAGGAATGAATGAACATCTAACTTTCTCCCCTACCCAAAGTGACATATGCAGTTCTTGCTTTAACATGTCTATTAAATGCTTGGCAGACATCCTGAAGCTGTTCCTTTCACCATCCTTCTCTGCAGAAGAAAACCAATTAGAAAGGAGCTGATTGTGACCTTTGAGTCCACCTTGGGTCTGCTGACAGTAGAGGTAACATGTTGCCGGACTGTTTTACATGTTATTGATGGGTTGAGAGGCATCATAGTCATTTTATCACACCAATTTCATTCTTGGCCGATTTCCCCTTAGGCAGGTTAATGGCAGTTTCCCATTGATTTTTTTATGTAACTGATCAGAGACCTGCTCGAGCAATTTATTGGCCCACTCGCACCTGTGATTAAGGCTGAGGCTCCTGTATTTATGCATGCACCCGCGGCTACATTGCCTGAGAGCAACCTCTGCGCTGTAAAATGCCACAGTGCTCCGTGTGGAAACTGTCAGCCTAATGAAAGGCGTCCTGGTCTCGGGGACCTTTCTAATCGTGTTTGACCAAAGCCATGTCATGTCCAAAGTCAAGAGCAGCATAGAAGGCTTGGTTAGACTGATCAGAGCTGACAGGCCTCACATGAACATGGAGCAGAGTTTAATTCAGAGTAATCTGTATTCATTTGAAGCTGCTTCATTCATGGAATTAAATATGGGAACGCTCGGGGGGCCCGAAGCCACGATGACATCAGCTATGCATTTCTTTGGGTAGCCAAGTGTGGGATAATCGCAGAAGAAGACAAAGACGAAGAGCTGAGTACTTTTTAAGTATACACCATGTTAGCTGGCCATTTCAGGAGGAAAGAGGCGAGCAATGAAAGTCGTTTGCAGGCCTTAGTTATTGCGCTCTAAACCACAAACTGAGTTGGAGTGCTTAGCGTTGGTGCAGCTCATCTCCCTTTGGTACTGTGACAGAGCTGGAACAGTAAGGATCAGGCATAAAGCCGCTCAACAAGCTCAAGAGCTATCAAAGATCCACCCTTTTAATTTGGTTAATTTACAGGCAGCTTTTTCACTAATAACATTCTTGGAGTGCTACTTGACAAATGGAAATACACACAGGATGTTTCTGACTTGGAGGAGAAAGTCTCAGCTAATGTTTTGTCTTTTCTTAGATGCCTGTCTCTTTTTCCAGCTCCCACTGCTCATCATCCTTGACTTCCCTCTTTCTTCCCAACAATCCCACTTTCAGTTGGGCTCACCTATAAATGAAACAACATTTCTGGTCATTATTATACTTCTGCTATATTAGTAAATCTCTTCAAAGGCTTGTGGAAACAACACTTACAACTTGAAGTTTCACTACGCGACCCACAGAGTTTTGGTCAGAAAGGAACATGGTGAAAATTACATGTGGTTTTAGGCCAAATCAGTAAAAAAAGGGGAAGAAGAAAGGAAAAAAACTGTTTTCACAGACAAAGGCAAACTGGGAATAATGAAACCATTTCATATCTACCAAAGCTTCCTGATGTAATATAACATATTGGATAATGCTATGGGAATATATGTGAATTCATTCAAAAATAACTGTGCTGAAGGAAGGCATTCCTTTGTGATTTGACTGTAATATGAGTTATCCATAAAGGCACGTTCAGGATGCAAAGATGAGAAAAAGATATAAGACATAACAAACTACCAGTGAGGAAATTAAATGGGACAAATTCACTACTGTGTCAGATTTTATTACACAAAGCATCTACACGGTATGCATATTCATCGATGAAGAAATGAGACTAAAGTCTGCAATAATTACACAGTGATGCATGGGAGTCATTTCAAAACCTGTTCGTCATAAATCTGTTCACAAACAGGAGTATCTCAATAAAGATCCTTGTAATGGTCATTTATGTCAGTCTCTTAGTTCAAAATGCCAACATTATAGAAATAAAAGGGCTATAACAAAATTATTTTTTAAACCAAAATGGTGAGGCCATGTTAAGGGTATTGCAATCATGGGAAAGGATTTAACAGTTGTCCAGCCGGCAGTCACTGACACCCCCACAAGCAGGATTAGCCACCAAAGATCATTGCTAAAGCTTCTATTGGAAAGTTTTGTGGAAGGAAAAAGTCTGGTAGAAAAAAGGTGAACAGGCAACACAGAAGACCATATCCTTGACTGGTATGAATGGAGTTGACTGGACACAAACCTAAATCCTGCAGAGAACCTATGGGCTGCTGTCAAGAGGAAGATTAGAGACACCAGAGGCAACAATGCAAATAACCTGAAGGCCTGTATTAGAGCAACCTAGGCTTCCTGAACACCTTAGCAGGGCACGGGCCGATTGCCTGCATGCCATCCAGCACTGATGCAGTAATAAGGACCTACTTTTCTGTAGTATAAAATGTATGCATTGTTGTTAATTTAATGCAGTGTTCTTTATTATTTTTTTTTTTTTTTGGAAATGTAAATTTGGGCTTACGTTTGCTATAAGCCAGAATCATGAAAATGAGCAGAAATACATGCATGAAAAATATCAGTGTGTGTGCGTCTGCAGTCACTTTTTAAATGAATTAGAAAAATAACTTTTACATGATATTAAAATTTAGTGATGTGCATTTGTAATCTCAATAAAAGGCCTAGAAAGTAAATATGTGCATGCATTTATAACAGGTAACCATTTGAACGTTTTGCATATAATAAGTGGGACCAGCTCCACAGTTTGTAAATAAAAGAATGAGGTTCTTGCACGTTTAAAAAGAACACAGATAAAGCTCGGTTAATGGATGACTGGTTGGGTAGTCTATCATCTCTCCCCCCTGAAGTGCAGGCTTGGATGCTGTGCTGATATACATAAAAAGCTGAGGAGAGTGTTTTGAAATCCTCTCCACCGCATGCAGGAGGAGGTAAAAGTTGAAGTGTCCAAACTGCGCTGACACAGGCGGGCTGATGTGCTCGTTAAGAATCAGGAGAGAGCACCAGCGGAGCAGGTCACCCTGCTTCTCACATCACAGCCCCATCAGAAATTCTTTCAAGTGTCCTTCTGCGTCGCCAAAGATGACAACGGCAAATCGATAAGCGCTTGAAATGAAAAGAAGCCGCCGGTTTGCCCCCGAGGCGAAAGATTTCATACCCGCCAGCCTTGTCTGAACTTCAGGCATTCCTCTGCATCTTTCTGCGTGAGAAAGAGGAGGCTGTTCACTCACTTTTTTCTTCCTCTCTTTGTATCGGAAGGTAAGAGAAGCATACGGCCGAGCCATCAAGCGTCTCCAGACGCCGCACACCCCCTTTCTTCTCTCCTTGCAGGCGGGGCGTGATGTGGAGATCTCAGTGATGCAGGGCTGATGCTTTTTTCCTTTTATTTGCATTTTCTGTCTTTTGCACGTGTTCGGTATGTTTTTGCCTGTACACTCGGTTGCACTCATACATGTAAGTTAAATCCTGACAAACTGAATTGTTTTAACTTGAAATGTTTCATATGAATGTGTCCATCATTCACCCTGCAAGTCTGCAGGTTCAGCTGACTGTAAATATTTAAAACACAATACTATTTAGATGTGTTAGTTTAAATAGCCTAAATACGTCCAGTCGACGCAAAGTGTAGCAATTTGCTGTCCTCTAATTCATTTATTTTATAAAAATAATCTTAATGTATTAAATGTATTTACAATTAGTTGATTTGAACTCCAGTCTGTTTTTATGGAGGAATAAACGACGCGCATGTTTTGCTTCAGTGTTCCCCTTTTGCCTGAAAATTCCCGTGTGGATGCGCGCATTAATTACTGGTTTAATGGGAGTATGACTAAAAATGTAAAATACGGATTATGAGTTGGGATGGTGGGGTGGCGGGGAGGAGAACCAACGCAGGCCTGCGTCCGGTCTGCTCGCCTCACTTAAGATGCGAGTGGAACAGGCATGCAGTCTGCATCAAACGAAACGGATCCAGAACATTTGCATCCGAGCCAGCTGTTCTCTCCATCCGCACATAAATCCGCAACATGATAGCGCTCTGTCTGGCGCAAAATGAGGCCAGTGCATCTCTATAAAAACTGCGCTCTCGGTTTTTATTTCAAATATTGTGTTTTGTGGGTTTAGTAAATTAAAAGGTTTTCTGTGTCTTATCAAATATGCGTCATTATAACCGAGTTTGTCTGGTTACAGCAAAGAAGAAAACTGTAATTGTCGGAATATGATGTAGAATTATTATTTGCAGACTGCTGCACTTTTGTCTCGTTTATTTTGCACACAATTTGCAAAACACGTGAATAGTATACGGCCCTTTTATAAGCAAATTAGACATTAACGGGTTTATACGTCTGGAATGTTAAGATAAAACGCCTGAAAAAGTCATTTTCATCAACGCTTCTTTTAAAAAGACGAGTGAGAATTTTTGGATTGTTGGTGAAAGTTGAGAGTTGCTCTCTGCAAACATACACACCCCTTTGTGAGCGCGCACAAACACATGCACACAAACACACGCTGAGTTCCCCTCTGAGCTCAAAAGCTGGAAAAATTGCGCCACTCTTGGAGCGTCTTGCAAGGGAGAAAAAAAGTTGAGGAAGACAGAAGAGGACGAGCCAAGGGGAGACTCGGATGAAACCGCCTCCTTCGCACTTTCTCCGCACGCTGTAAACAGACACTTATTTATGCGCATAAATGAAACAAACCTAAAGACAGCGCTGCGTCTCTTTTTTTTGGATACGCGCGGCGTGGGTGAGCACCTCTGTGCGACGCTCACGTTTACCGTCACAAAGTTCGCCGCTGCTGGACCCCGAGGTTGTCTCAGTTTTAGCTGTGAGCGCAGCGTCTGGGTGTGTGCGGACGGTGGGATTTATCTCCCCAATTTACAAGAAAACGCCGACGGCTTGGAAAACGGAAAGACCAAAGCCGGTGAGTACAGGAGGCGCTGGAGAACTCTGGTTTAAAAAGGAGAACTGAAATGTGAGTTAATGCAAGTGTGGACTTTTGTTCCACTTTTCTGGGGTTTATTTCAAAGCCGTGACTGAAGGAACGTAAATTGGGGGATGTGAGGGCACGGTTTGACACACAGGTCGGCGGATGATTATTAGGTGTTATTATAGCAGTGATGGAGAGCTAGAACATGAGGGAGAGCAGAGGAAAACATGCAGCGTGATCTTTATCAGGGGAGAAATTGTGCAAAAAACTGTCAACAGAAGAGAAAAGAAGGAAACATTTAGAATAACCAAAACTTCTATCCGGAGCCTAAACAAATCGTACTACCAGGTTGTTGTCTTTGATTATTAAAAATTCGGCCAATATAGGTAGAAATTCAGCATATTTTCTTAACGAGAAAAATAAGTAAAAAAATTACAGGACGACGTTGATAGTCCCGCGTCTTTAATTATTACAGGACCATATGATGGAGGTTAGTGGACTCATCCTCCCGATGACGGCTGCAGGCTCATGCTGTGCTAATTTCACGAGTAAAGCCTGCGTGGGGCGATGCCAGCTTTCTGTCTGCACTGGGCCCGATGCCACGAGAGTCACTGATTCACTTCAACTGATGGTGGTGGGAGCAAACAGGCTCCGTGGGGTGAGAATGAATGGATGAACGGGATGAAAATAAGTAGGGGTGATGCTGATGCTGATGCAGCTATCTTTAAACTGTTCCCATTGGGCAATTTATCTAAAATAAGAAAGGCCTATGGCGGATAAGGCGTAATTACCCTTAAACTTCGATTATGTCAAACTTACTATTCTAATTATTATAATACAATAGTGAATATTAATATTAATAGGAATTTGTATTTAGTACAATGATATTTATTTGAATTAAGTACATGTATGAAATTGTAAATAATTAATATCTGACTTTTAATGTGTTTTTGTTTTGGTGGGTTTTTTTTCTTACTGGGAAAAAATAAACGAATAAAAAAAAGAAAAATATTTTATAATTTTATAAAGCAGTTAATTTTTAAAAGGGTTTGTGTGATTTTGCTGTATTAAAGTCTAAACTTCCTAAATGAAATAAAAGCAGGAGTTCCTTCAGAGGCCGGGTGAAATACTGGAGGGAGCTCTCATTAAATCTCTCTGATTAGGCAACACGGAGGAGCATGCAATAACCTTACACCTTCCAGCCTGGCCCCCACTATTTCATTTTGCTGCGGAAATATAGAGAAGCGCTTCTGGAGAATTGTCGCGCAGGTACACACCGTGTAAAACTTAACCCCCAATATCTGCATCCTTTGAATGAAAAAGAAGGAATAAGAAAACGCAGCGAAGATGTAGAGCAGTGAGGAGAATTGGGGAAAATGGTTAACAGCATGACTGCATGCAAATTTCCTCCAGCCTCGAATTATCATAAGCAAACAGTGTGAGCCTGGACTAATAAAAACCCATCTGTGTAACTTCATATCGAGGTAGTATGAGGGGTTGCGATAATGAATTTTGTAATATCCCACCGACAGACATCTCAATCAGACTCTAATCCCGCGATTTTACCACGGAATCACTCCACTTCCAAATGCTGCAGAGAGCTGCAAAACACGCGAGTCGGCTCAAGCAAAACACGACGCGCTTTACCCACTGCACAAAAATAAGACAACGCAGTAAAACAATCTAAAATATGTCCGACAAGTAACGAGGGCGTCACAATCATTTCCTCTTATTGTGTTTTTATAAAGCTGTAATTTCTGACACGCGTCAAAAGAAAGTCCTGGAAAATAACATCCTTTTTCAGAAACATTTTATTACAAAAACTCATCAGTAGAAACATTTTGCTGACAATCATCACTGATTCGTGCTTTTAATAATTTTCCTTCATAAATTACTCTGTCATAAAGCACTCTGTCTTAATTTCCTGATTTTTCAAGCTCTAATTTGTGTTTTCTGATTCATTTTAAAGTGTTTTAGTTTCTTATCTGAAGACACCACCGTTTTAATATTATGTTGACTCCAAAATAGGCTACTAAAACATTTTCCAACCACACACACATTATCATACTAACTGTAGTTTTTTCTGTGTTTTTCAAATCGCAGAACAGTGACCTTAAAGTGCCAAAATGGAGCCCCACTGCCGCAAACTGGCCACCACCTGCGCACAAATAGGTGAGTATCAACATCAGCGCCAATTTACTTAGAAATATCAGAGAAGCGGAGGGAACGGACTTTGACATTGAAAAGTATAATGTGTTAAAACCTCAGTTACGCACAATGTCATTAGAATAGATCTTTGCTAATATGCCAGACACATATGATGCTCTTTATTACAGCCAATAAATCATTTTTTTATTAAACAACTAAAATAATAATTATAGACTGAAAAAGGAAATTTAGTAAATCGAAATTTAAAAGATTGCCTAATTTAATCCAATCTCATGAATGAGTAACAATTTACTTCTCTAATTACGTCGAAATCCCGTCGAACTAAGATCTTGAGCGTAGATCGTTTTAAAGATGGTGTGGCTAAATATTCTCTGTGAATTTTATCAATTTGAAAGAAAAATGTGAGGATATGTTGCCCTCTCTGCTGATCAGGCCGGAATTCACAGTGTTCTTTGTCTTAGTGCGACACCTGGTGGTCAGATCTGTTCTATGTTTTAAAGCAGGCAAACTAGAAACCAGGCGTTGGATAAAGATCCCTGATTTGAACACATCACTGATGTTTCACCGCTTTTATTTAAAATCCCTTATTTCTTACATTCTTTGAAGCAAGGCGGGTCTTTTACAACTTCAACTTTCAAATCTGTTCTGTTCAGGTCACATGAGGTATGATTTCCAAAAGCATGATTTATTTCAGTAAAATCGTGGGATTAATTCATTCCTCTCTAATTTGCGTTGAGAATCACGCTAAACTGTGAGCAAACAAACAAAAACCTTGGTTTTGTAATTTAGTGAACGCTGCAGGCTTCGTCATCCAAACCACCACAAATGAAGAAGAATATGATTAATAAAATCACAGACTGGCGAACTGGAGACACAAGCGTCATCTGTGCCACCCTGTAATATATGCAGCGCTTGGTGGATTGGCTCCTGGGAAAACTAAATGTATAATGAAAGTCCATTCGTGAGCAGGAATACGCTAATGGTGGAATCTGATGTCTTCTTAATCCTATGTAAAAAGCCTTGTCGTCTCCCGCTATATTGACTGAATTGCTAATTAATGGCCCTCTATGGCGGAGGCCTATTGCACGCAGTAATCCGCAGAAGAGAGATAAAGCATTCAGAAGGTAGAAATGAAGAGGAAACCGATAATCCACTTTAAGTTCAGTATTACAATATGCCTAGAAGAAAAAGGAGCAGCAGGCTGTTTGATGTGTGGCATTATTGTTATTATTATTATTATTATTCCGTGAAAATCTCACATTTCATCATTTCTTGTTTTTACTTGATAAATGCAAATAGTTGGGCTCCAGTTGATTTGTGAGTAATCGGCCTGTATGAGTGGTGACTGATGCGTGTTTCTGGTCTTGTCGGTGGTCTGCTGGTATTTATATATAGCGGGGCTTTCACAGGATTACTGCGCCATGTCCAAATGTGCTGCATGAAAGCGCGCCCGCTCGGCCACGTGGAAGATAGAGGGGTCCTTTTCATTTTTTTCTTTGAAGATGATGATGATGGTGGTGGTGGTGATGATGCATTTCAAGGCACATTTAACTCGCACAATAATGAATTGCTCTTCCTCGGCCTGCGTGGTGTTCCATCAAATCACTGTCACTGGTTTTCTAGAAGCATTTGTTCGGTTTTCTTTATTGCCTCACATTCATTAAATGAATGAGATGAAAATTAGATGAAAAAGAAAGAAGTCACACACGCAGCAGACTCCAGGATCCAGCAGCAAAGTGAGAACAGATCTGGTTTAAGCGCTCAGATGAGGTAATCCGTCGTCACCAAACTGAGTCTGCATGGCTGCTGGAGGCTTGTGTGCCTCTGTCGTGCTTCATTTAATGAATAGGAGAACCTTAACACTGGGGAGGTCAAGAGGATCACTTCATTTGACAGCTAGTGTGTGGCTCTTTTGCATGTCATGAATCAGAAAGTTCACATGTGAAGTAGGTCATGGTTTTTGTGTCTTAGATTAAATTTGCTGGCGGCTGTTCTCCTTTTATTACCTTTTAGGCTGAAGAAAACACACTGGTAGAATTAAACCTATTAACGTTGTTTAAACAACTTGCACATATTTTATTTGGCTAGATTTTAATCAATATCTTTGGAGTGCAAATTATGTCAGTTTAACAACTAAAAGAAAGTGAACTAAATTAATTATGTTCTAATTATTAAGGTATTTGTGCTCATCTGGTTTGGTTTGTGATTGACATAACATATTACTGAAATAGCAATAAAAGCCAATCTATTCCAGGAAAGTTCAATGTAAAACTTTCCCCTAACAACCCCAGGTAAGATGTGCCGATCAGCAATGTCTACCTCATATTTGTGAAGCTCAGCTTGTGAACAAGTTTAACTTCAACATTATCTCTGTCTCTACTCTAGTTCAAGATGGACACAAGCTTAAATTCTTCCTCCAACACAGACCCGTTCCGGATTGATTTTACTGGGACATGTGTCCCAGTATATATCTTCTGTGTTTCAGTATAATTCCCAATCAAACTTCAACAAAACCCTGTGACTTTGCCTAAAGATCTACTTAAAAAAAGTATATGGGAGCCGGACTGCTGGAAGGAAATTATGAAGACTAAATAAAGGCTTATATGCACTGTAGCCTATACTGTTTTTGTAAATGTGATGGCATTGTAAAGCCATTTTTGCTTTAAAATGCTGTATGGAAGTTCAGAAGAAATGTTGCTCATATATCAAGTGGAGGTCATAACTTAGCAAAAGTGTTTCAGCTCTAAATGGGAGTTAGATTTAATAAATTATCATGTTGTACCAAAGAAGGCCTGAAACCAGTGATTTAGACCACAAAGTCATATGGAAAGGAAGTAGCAATGGTTCTCTTTTTCACCAGGGTTGTTCTCTTCTGTCTGTTTCCATGTGCAATCCATCTTATTCTGGGTGTGGAACACGTCAATAACAAAGGCAGACTACTAAAATAACTGTTAGCATTTAAACAACAGTTAATATTGTGAAACATGGTGGCGGAAGCATCATGCTGTGGGGATGCTTTACTTCAACAGGGACAGGAAAGCTTGGTAGGAATATATATATATAATATATATATATATATATATATATACATATATATATATTATTTATCATAAAAAATAACAATTACTACCTAAGGTGCTTGATGATTAGTCCCTAAAATGCATTTTAACGGTGACTCTTTTCTTTCTGCGCCTCCGTTCAGTACTTCTGTGCGAACAGCACAGGCAGCACGTGTGCGCTTTTTCACATAGCATGCGTGTCTGGCAGTTAGCGTCAGTTGACAAGTGTGCGCAGATAGTTTTGGAGCGTGCTGGCGCCAGCACAGCCTTTCTTTGAACTTAACATTTGTTTGTCCTTTCACGAGACCTCTGTGGTGCAGGAGGTGTTTGTCTTTGATATTCAGTGCGCATCTATTTTCTTTGCGCATTTCAATAAAAGCCGCTTTATCCACTGGGTAAACTGCAGTAACAAAGCCTGAGAGCGCGCAGCTCAGCCTGTGTATATCAGCGGCACTATATCACTTTACTGGGCCACTGGACCCGTCTCATAAAATGAGGCCAAACTCTGTTATTTTCATTTTATTTGGTCTTGAGCTGCCGCTCGGAGCGCCGCTGGGTACACCGTGCGTCTCATCTCTCTTTACATGCTTTTATTTGGAAGAGGAAAAATAAGCGCCAGCCCCGGCATAAATACACTGGCAGACATATCTCGTTTCTGCGAGCTCCGGTTGGTTGGGCACATCCACATGGACGCGCCTGTCAGAGAGAATTAGGGCGGGCGCAAAGCGGTGACGTGGAGGTGTAGAGAGAGGCGCAGTTGGATAGGCAGAGCACAGGCAACAGCTGAAATGAGCAGAGAGCGCTGAAGTGTGTGTAAGCCTCTGGATCTAATATCACCTACCTGTCCTTGTCACTCCGATAGTCACCCAAGGTAGCCACAGTTTCCACCGATGCTGTGACAAAACTCAATGGCCTGTTTTAAAGCGTTCTCCAGTTTATATAGAAAGAGGGCGTCATCTCAGCAAGAGGAACTGTGCTGCTGTGCGCTTCTTAGACAGCTGAACATATTCCGGAGTCGGACTTTCCGCTCAGCCTTCCTGTACTAGAAGCTTGGGAGATCTTTCACCGATGAGCTCTATGCGGGATCCATTAAATATAGACCACCATCTCACAGGGAATAAACTCGCCTCCACGCACCACTCTGCTTTGGCGATGGCTTCTAGTTTGCAGCCGCTGCAGCGCTCCGTGGACTCTAAGCACCGGTTAGAGGTGCACACTGTGTCGGACACATCAAGCCCAGAGTCTGTGGGTAAGAACCAGCCGTGCTTTAGATGCTCCTTGCGAGGCACCCTATATATCATCTCGTTATCAAACAATACATGAAGGGAGCTTTATATGCATGCAAACTGTAGCTGTTATTCTCTTAGTGGCTCATTTGTCTCTATGGTTTGACAATAAAAAACTGTTAGCTTGTTTTGAACTAAAACAAACTGTTCCCTGTGTTGTTAGTATTATTGCTATTAAAGGTAGAATACAATTTAAAAGAAAACAATCTAATTTATTTCATCAATCAAATTAATTTCATTTCTAAAATATCCTCACCAGAGACTAAAAATCAGGATTTTATTATTTTGCAAAATACCAACATCCTAATATGAATCTAAAAATCCAGTTTTCTTCTTCTAGAAAAAGAAAAGATACAAAATAAAAACGACGACTCCTCGGATGACCCGTCCAAGAAGAAGAGGCAGCGGCGGCAGCGGACTCATTTCACCAGCCAGCAGCTGCAGGAGCTGGAAGCCACCTTCCAACGGAATCGCTACCCGGACATGAGCACCAGGGAGGAGATAGCCGTGTGGACCAACCTCACAGAGGCCAGAGTTAGGGTGAGTAAAACAACACACACCACGCGTAGGATTTCTGATTATCTCTGCATGAACATTTATTTTTAGATGCGTCTATTTGGCACAATTACGCGCGTAAATACAACTATGCACTGCTGAAATATAGCAAAAATGGAAAATTGATAAATTATTAAAAGAAAAATAATTAAAAGCACTGCTGGATAAAACTACATTTAATTTGACCTTATTCCAAAAACTTGATTTATTAAGACACAATGCATAAATGTTTACCTTAGAACAAACCGCGTTCATCTGGGAACGATCAACATCGTTCAATTATATAAAACATATAATAAATTAGCCATTTTATTATTTACCCATTAGGTGTAATTAGGCTCTGATAATGCTGTAAACAGTTGAGGCTATTGACATGCCACTCGTGTTCTTCTCTCCGTGTAAAAGAGGTGCAAAGCTTGTATTTTGCGTTTGTCGCCCTGACGTTGTGTGATTAACGTGTTTGTGGAAGCATGCGGGGGAATACACATCCCCTCCACGTTATGCTCCACTGAGACTGCAGTGTGTATTCTGCGCAGATACAGGCGGCTTTAATCGAGAATTCTTTGCGCATGAATGGGAAGAGAGTAGAATTTCATTGTAGTTATTTAAATATTTTTTATAGAAAAAAATAAAATGCAATATGATGCCACAGTGAGTTTTAACCCAATTAAAAAAATGCATGAATTATAAAAAAATATATATTTGAGCAAATCGGAATTTATTCACAAAATTTTCCGTCTTTTGTGCTCCAGGTTTGGTTCAAGAACCGACGAGCCAAGTGGAGGAAACGGGAGAGAAACCAGCAGGCCGAGCTGTGCAAGAACGGCTTCGGCCCGCAGTTCAATGGACTCATGCAGCCCTACGAAGACATGTACCCCAGCTACACGTACAACAACTGGGCCGCCAAGGGCCTCACGTCCGCCTCCTTATCCACCAAAAGTTTCCCCTTCTTCAACTCCATGAACGTCAACCCTTTATCCTCGCAGACCATGTTCTCGCCGCCGAACTCCATTTCCTCCATGACCTCCGGCATGGTGCCATCTGCGGTGACCGGCGTGCCGGGATCCAGCCTGAACAGCCTCAATAACTTGAACAACCTCAGCAACCCTTCCCTCAACTCGGGGGTGCCCACGCCGGCGTGTCCATACGCGCCGCCGACCCCTCCCTACGTGTACAGAGACACTTGTAACTCCAGCCTGGCCAGCCTGAGACTGAAAGCCAAGCAGCACTCGAGTTTTGGATACGCCGGGGTGCAGAATCCAGCCACCAATCTGAGCGCTTGCCAATACGCGGTGGACAGGCCGGTCTAATTTCTACCTGCACTGCAAAAAATTCCCACCGAGCTGAGCTATTAGAGGAGAAAGCGACGCTCAAAGTATTTTTAATCCAAAACATCATTTTGAACAGTTTGAAGTGTAAAAGGAAATTTATTGCTCGCCTGTTAACCCTCTTCCCCAAGACTCTGCAATTTGAGCCACTTTTTCTCATCAAATAAGAAAAAATTTGATTAAAGTCCATTCTACTGGCAGGTTGACTTTTATTCATTTTATGTAGGGAATCTGAATCAGAAGGTTATGTTTGTGACGGTGGTTATTTTTTGCAGTGTACGGGTAATTAAAAGCAGCCGTCCACAGAAACAAGAGACTACTACAGCTACCTTTCTCATTTTTTTTAAAAAAAAAGGGCACTAAAAGACTGAACCACTGAAACAAACTCAGCTGCTCCTCGGAGTCAAACCGAACCGGGAGTTTTTGAAGTTCCTTCCTCTCTGATGAGCGCTGGCCTTATTCACTGAGTAAAACAATGAAAATAAATGCCTGCTTCACTTCTCACGGCTCGTCATGAGAGCTTTCTTTTCTGGTGGATTCTGGACGTTAACTATTGACTGAAAAGGTTCGTGTAAATATATTTGAATGATCATCTCCTGTTTGTTGAAGCGGCTGCGCTCCAACACTTCAACTCCTCTCCAGGTTCCAACTTATCAACGCATGTGGATAAAAAAATAAATACAAATCCTAAAAAAGGAATCATGTTTTGCTTGCAAACAAAAAGGGAATGTACATACTAAAACGCACCAGTTGTGTGTTTCGAACATATTATAAATTTATTATTAATGTCTGTGTGAATATCGAGTTAGAATAGCAATTCTGGATTTAACAAAATAATAAGCATCCAAAAATGTTCCTGCGACAAATGATTTGGTTTTTTGCTCTGTGTATACTATTTGGTACGGAATTATGTTGTTTTTTCCCCAACATCCCAAAAAAATATTGTGTTTTATTTAATGGAAGTAAATATATTGTTCCAAAAAGATTCTGCTGGGCGACTTTTATTGAATCTTTGTGCAAGAAGTCTGTTAGTGGAGTGCAAAGCAGTGACAGTCTGTCTATAGCCTTTCGATTGTTTGAGGTGCTTGTGCGGCTAATCTATAGAGGAAAACAATGGGCCGCTCCAATACACATGGCACCGGGATGCCCCGGCAGATTAGCCGCTGAATGCGTGTCTGTCTGCCTGCTCCAGCCAAGAGCCGGGGCTGCTCGCTGGGGCTGAAATAACACGGGAATCAACAAAAAGGTGCACGGCGGTGCCCACAACAAAGAGAGCAATCCATTAAGTTCAGTGCTCTGAAGTGGGGTTTTAGAGTCAATGCAACCTTAGAATAAAGTAAAAAAAATATGCTTAAAAAGAAATAACGCAATTTAAACGCAACCATGCATCAAATCAACCCTCCTTTGTTGAACGCTTATGTACACACCTTAAAACTTTTTGTTTTGTTTCCAACAAGCGCTCCTTTGTAGACACGCAACCAACCTTATTTCATCTGTTTGCATTTTCATTGTTTCCACTGGTGCTCCTGATTTTTCTGGTCATGCTTCGAATGTGCACAATCGTGACAAAGCCAAACAAACTATGATCCGCAAGCTTAAGCAAACAGGCATAGTCGCAGAGGTATGAGGGCCTGGATGCCTGCAGGAAGAAGCGGGGAATGAATGCAGCGTTCACCAAAAACATCGGAGGAAAAACCGTCACACTTCCAACAGAAAGAAAGAAAATGTGTGCAATGTGCAGTCTTCAAATGGTCGAATTCATATTTTATTTGTTTATCTCTGCCTTAACGCTGCTAATAAAAGTGCACCATTTGCACAGTTTTCAGAACAAAGGTGATCTCTTGGTCTGATTCAAAGATCCAGTGTGAGACTCGCCGGAGGTCGCCTCTCATGGGGCTTTATTATGAGCAGAAATAAATCTCAGTAAGTCCCGAGTGTTGTTTTTACAAAACTGCCAAATAACAAACACAAGCGAAGCGTTCATCTGTTTCCATATACACCGGAGCTGCTGTGCGCAACTGCAAACCCTTTAAGATTTTCCATAAGTTTCACCTTTTGATAGAGTTGGTAAGGCGCAGAAATAATCATCCTACAGGGGTGGGGTTCAGGGGATAAACTCAGGCGAATACACAAGTCTGCAGTCTGAATACACATCGACACAATCAACATGAGCCCTCAGGAGGCATCAGTGGGAAATTGTTCATTTGGCTGACACGGTGATCAGGACTGCACACTTCTGTGGCTCTCTGCTTCATAGGCCTCTGCTTGAAGGTAAGAATCAATTTATATTTAATGAAAAGAATAGTTCTGTCGTTAAAATGTAATTATTGCATAAGCAAGTTGGATCTGCATATGTATTTATATTTTCTCCTTGAACAATCTGGATGCTTGAACTGACCAAAAAATTGCTTGAATTCACGCGGATATAGGCCTGCTCTGATTACATCTCATTTGAAATAATTATCCTAGCTTGAGAGTCCCTTATTGGGCAAAGAAAACTCAATTCTAACAGATTAGTAACAGTATAGTATAATAGTATAACATTGTATTGATTTAATGCACGAACAAAGATTTGATTTTCATTCTCATCTCCAGCCTCATTTTTACCTAAAATACTGCAGTACATCCTGATGTGAAATTTGTTCCACTTGCTGATTTTAGAAGAAAGTACAATGTAAAGATCCGCAGCTCCAGCAGAATTTAAGTTAAAAAGCCAAAACTGCAAATATCCAATCATGTATCGCTACACCTTCAGTGTAAAAATAATTACATCTTCTAAAGACTCATGCAGATTAAATATGATGCTGTTTGGCAATGATTGCGCTTTTCAAGTGGTTTTGCATTTAGAAATATTATAATTACATTTAACGTTTGGAAACCATTTTGGGTGTATAATGGAGGTGTACAATTGGATTGGCATTATTTTTATTTTTGCATATTAATATACACATTAAGATCAACTTTTTTCTCCTTTCCACATGTCAGCTGTTCTTATGGGTCTTTAGTTGTGTAGTCACTCTGTGTTGATGTAACAAACAGGAAATGTGGGAGTTGGAGGGATATGGGTTAAGATAATGAACACAGATTCCGGATGTTTCAGAGCAGGCAGGGTGGCTCGGATCAATAGTTTATTATCTGAAGGAGGCAATGAAGCAACAGAGCCAAATTAAATCACAGCAGGACTTGGAAGGGACAGCAACACCCAGCTTGGTAAGGTCAGACCTGTCTGTAGGTGAAATAAGATGGGAAACCAGAAAACACACACATACACCAGCATGTTCCACATGTGTTTGTATGCAGGTGTAGTTTGTAGTAAGACAGTTTGGGAAGAATTGCACTAACATACATGAGCTCTGCAGTAGAGATGACTCCTGTGTCTGGGGGAGGTGGAGTGTTTGGCTCTTAACCAATGGTGGCCCGGCAGCTTCAGCTAAAGGTCACATGGTGTGACCTCACACATTCTCACCCTCACCTAAGGCCTGAAGAAAGGTTTCCCACAAGATTCATTACAATCCATTCAAACTAACACTCTAAAAGGAAAAAAAACTGCTCTCCTCTAGCAAACTTTGAAAATAAATTGAAGAAGATGCCTCAATTTATTGCAACATTTGTGTCTGTTTACTCAGCTAAAATGAAAAAAATATAAATGCTTTTTTTCATAAAAGCTTGGATTTAAAACTGAGTGAAAGCATTTTATTTTTGTGAGCTTGGCTGAGAGTAGGTGTGCTGTGGGGAGTTCAAGCCCTGCTCAGTGCTGGTGTCTGCTGCATGTTTGTTCAGTATACAAGTGCCATTCGTGCAGCCGTGTAGAAGCCCCTCTCACTGTGGAAGCTTGGAGCAGTTTGAGGCCAGGCAGCAGGCTAGAGCGTGTGAAAGCAGATAACCAGGACGGATTTCATGACGCACACACTTCCTGCTCTATGAAGTTCTATTAAAGAGGGATGAAAACAAAACACACAACACACACAGATCTGAGTTGTTTTCTCTCTAAATCAATTTCTGCACATTGAACATGCTGAAAAGATCAGTGGGGCACTTCTCATGGAGCTTGAATGAAAAGAAGACTCCATCATGAGAGACCTGAGAATTTATATGATACGGTTGATGTTTAAAATCTTCAGGGGTGAACATCACCTGTTATTTTCACCACAGACGCAAAGATTAGAAGCTGCGCTTCCATCTCTTTCAATGAAAAGCAAAAATCTTCAGGTTTCATTGAGGAGGCATTTCCATTAAAAGGATGAGTGAGGTTCTGTGAAAATATCAGTAAAAGTTCCCTCACGTCTGCTGAGTCTGTAGAAAAAAAAGTTCTCAGAGCGGCATTAGGCTTGCAAGCTAATCAGATGGACCCCTCCATTTTAGCGGCTTTTACAGATTATCAGGGGCGGCCTATGTGTGGAGGAGGCCTCAGCAAAATTTTATTTTGGAAAAACAGTGTTTCCCCCCCATGTCGCTTTAAATGATTTATTAAAAATAAATTAGACTTTTGATGAACTGCTTGGGGACACCTGACACCTTAACTATGCATGCAAATGATTTCCCAGCTCAGACAAACAGCAGGAATGATTCGGTTAGCTTAAAATTTGGACTCTTTTAACACAACTTGTGCCAAGTGTGAAGTTTTTTTGCAGTATGTGTAAAAACTTGTGCCAGTGGGTTTTTAAATGGGCAATGTGGCTCACCGGCCAGGGCGCCATTCTGTCTGAGGGAAGCAAATGTACTCAACAAATAAAAAGATGATGTCTTATAAGGAGCCAAAAGAGTTTTCTATTGGTTACTTAAACATCCAGGCAATGCCACCCCACACCTCGCAACCGTGCAATGGAAGAGGCTGAAGTTGGTATCTGATTACATTTAAGGACTGCATTTAATGACAAACAGCTTTATTCTGTTTATTAATGTTCAGTGCTTTTCTGGCCACATTAGATTGAGACAAACATGAAAACCACCATATAGATTCAAGTCAAACCTTTTTTTTTTATTACAGATCTTTCTTAAAACTTTCAGACATGACCCACCACTGGTCTATGTCCTATGCTGGACATATGCAACTCATGTCATACATGTAGCAGGTAATTGTTACATTTTTGATGGAAATGAAAATAACTAAAAGATCTGCAGGATTTCTAAGGGACAAATCGGTTTCTTGCAGGTACCGTGGCTCTCTGAAGTCTTCCTCGTGCCCCGTCATGTTAATCTGACAAGTCCAAAGCTGCTAACATTTTAGCCTTATCTGAGGCATCTGCAGTTTACACAGGCTGTCCTTCTGCACTGTTTTCTGTTGCCTTTGGGCCTGTCATCTACTGTAACAGCTTAATTGACGTTTACCTCAGTTTGTGGCTGTCAGCCACCCAGAGTCTGAGTCTGAAGAACAGCTCGACACCAGGTTCAGGTAGAAAATTACACCTGAGCACTTGTGTTTGCTTTAGTGTGTCTTTCATTTCACGTCTCACAATCTTCGCAACCCAAGGTGAGTCAGAAAAGGCAGAGAATATTATCTGCCCTCATTTTAACACCAATTAGTTTTTTTTTTAGCCTCAATGAAATAAGGAAGAACAAAGAAAGTCAGAATGACAGAATCCAAGTACAAGAAGTTCTTTAACAACATTTTAGCTTCTCTTCATGGATCTGCCCTTAAACTACTAACCTAAGACTGAACATTTCAGCCTCGGCATTTCTTCAGTTTCTCTCTGAAGATCATGTTCAGTCATGCATAATATCCAAACCTGCCATATTTCTGCACCGTAGCTTGATATGAGGACAGGAACAAAGGCTGCAAGGCCTGTCCCACTTTATGGACCGAGTCAATGTTCCAGCTGTACAAACATTACATCTTTGAGCATAAAATGAGCAACATTACAGAGAAGCCAAGTAAAGAAAAACACAATATCACAATTTATTCACCTAATTCCAACTTCAGTTCAGTTCCAGAGTCCAAACAGAAATGTTTTCCAAGTAAAGTCTCTGCGCTTTCGTGTTGTGTGGTTATGGGACAAAATATGGACCCCCACATGATTTCAGTTATGCTGAGTAAATTCTTGTCTCTTTATTTTCTTGTCCTTGTTTGGTGAATGGCCTTTCTATTCGGCAACTTGATTTAAACTGTATGCAGAAGTGCTTACCAAACAGGTGGGTCCAAACATGAACTTTTGTGGAATGCTGTTAATTCTTCTTAATTGTATTTAGGTTTGATCCTGTTTGGCATTTAAGGTGTAATTGGGTGACTGTGGATCAGCGGGTGGAGTATTTGTCTTGTAATCTGAAAGTTTTGAGTTTGATTCCAGCTTCTTATTGTCACATGCCGATGTGTCCCCAGGCAAGGCACTTAACCCCAAGTTGCCCACCGATCTGCATATCAGTGAATGAATGTGTGAGTGTGTTTGTGAGTGGGATTGGATGAATGAGGCTCTTGTGTAAAGCGCTTTGAGTAGTTAACATGACTAATATCAATATAGTTTACCATCATAATGTGACTGTATCTCATCTTCAGCAGGGTTCAAGCAGGGGTATAAAAACATTGCAACTGTGTAAAAACTCTAAAATGACAAGTGGGAATATGAGCAGCCATTTAAACTAGCCCTGCGTCACATAGAGCTTTACATGTAACAGTCTAACAAACATATTTCAGAAAAATGCAGCTGGCTGAAAATGTGCTTGGCTGTGATTTACAGAGCCGTAAAAAGTATTCTCACCCCCTCAACATTTTTCACTTTTTGTAACTTTATAAACCTCAAAACATGTGTGTTTTATTCAGATTTTATGTGACCAAATTAGTGCTTATTTGTGAAATGAAATGAAAATGAAACACGGTTCTTCTAAGTCACCTAATAAAGTCTACATGTGTGTTACATAATCTAAGCATTAATTCAGCTGTTCTGTGAAGGCCTCAGAACACAGAACAGTGGGCAGAGATTTCAGTCTGTAGATGGTACCCCACAGACCTGCAGTAGCAATACATGTAAGTACGCACGGCTTATCCTCTTCTTTCCACTCCATGATTATTTGTTACTTTGTGTTGTCTAAAATACATTAAAGTTTAGGGTTGTAATGTCACAAAAGAGGAAAATGTTAAGGGTATGAATATTTTTGGACTGTACATTATTCAGTATGTATTTATTTTTATGGATGCAAAAGGCACCAGTTTAATAATTACACTGGCAATTTTCAAACTCTGTAACTAAACCCATTTTTGGCGGAGTCAGCACTAGCAATTGCTGCCACATTTTTCATAACTTCAAGGAAATAACTTGGATATAAGCAACATTTCTGAGAACACTGCAGATAAAATGTTATCTGGCTGCTCTGTTCAGAGACAAAGCTCAAACACTCTGAAACACTGGAGAATTAATAAACAAATGCAGAACTGATATATTTCAAGTTAGGTTTATAGCAGCAAACACTTTAACACATTTTTAATAACTCTGTAGGGTTTAAACTTTTAAACTTTTCTCTTTCATTTTTAAAAGAGTAGTGTGAAGCCAGCTAATGCAAATAATATGTAGAAATACTATTGAGGTGACATCTTTCTTTGTGCATATGTTTTACTAAGCATTCACATATTGAGCATTCATTAACAAATGAAATGTCTGGGTGGAGTCAGAACTTCATGTCCCTTAGAAAGAAAACATAACTTCTGAACAGGGTTTATAAATACCTGCTAAAGAAATAAAAAAGCTTTATTTAGAAAAAAAGCTTCAGCACCAGTTTGCAACAAAAAAAGTAAATATTTCTTATATCACTGATGTCATTCTGTTGTGGAAAATCTATGCAAATTGCATGTCAACAGATACAAGGAGTGTTTTTACTGTCTTTATATTTAAAGAAACCGCTGAATTTATTCTTATTTATTTTAAGAGCAGCCGAGGATGATGAAGCTCCAGAGGCACAGATTTCAGCTCAGTGTCTCATCACAATTGTTTCATTTTGGATATTTTCTAAATTGACAAAGCCTTATTGGCTCATGAAAAACAATAAAAAAAAATAAAGTAAAATTAAATAATAAAACCTCTTCTGAAACCTAACATCTGTCATGGTGCTGCGCTAGTCCTGTAAGTGTCTGACATTGTCTAATAAAATTTCTGGGTAATGTATTTCCTCAGTGTGTTTGTTTGGTCAAACTGCGCCCATGCCACCAAACATTTGCTCATTGCGGCACTCAGTGGTTCCTACAATTAACTCTGAAAGTTTCTTGCTCCGTATTTAAAATCCATCTCTGACTCAACACAGAGTTGGATCATAAACCATGTCTGGCTTTGCTTGTTACGGGAGTGAAATCATCGACTTATCACTGTTTTAACTGATTTGTTATGTTTTGTTGGATTGCACATGGAGATCAACATGCTTTTTCTTTCCACTGAACATGCAGGGCCCGTTGCTGTGAGGGAGCGTCGTGTCCAGCAGCAGTTTGGCATCAGAGCGGACATAGGGAAACACCACAGGCAGTTCATCAGGAGGCAGAGGAAATCACCGTACGTTTTCACTGTTTACACCTCGTAAAAATATTTGTTGGCTGCTACTTTTATAGAATCCAGATGTTGTAATTCCTGGTTTTCCCAAAATAACTTTTTTTTTCTTCCCACTTTTATCATTAAGGACATTTTTTCTGTCTCTGACATTTACATTCTTTTTAACTAAGGTTTATTCCCCCATTGAACAGTTTTTAGTAGAAATGTGAAAACATAGACATTGCAGTGTCTTTTGTATGTGCATTATGTAAAATATTGTCTGCTGGTTACAGTGAAGTATTACTTTTACTTGTACTTTTATATTTTATCATTAAGTGCCATTCCATTAATTCATTTAAATTTTTTGTAAAACATTTAATTTGCTCTATAATTGTTTATATCAGGAAAAGGATGATTAGCAGGTATTTAAAATGATCAGTTATCAGTTTTTGCTCCTCAGTACGTCCCGGCTCTGGTTTGCTGTAGCTGTGTGAAGAGAACAAGATTTAAAATTAAACAGAATAGCTGAAACCTGGAGGAATTTGGACAGTTTTGCTCTGATTTTCCTAAACTAACAGGAAGATCCTAGTTTTGGTGCTGACACAACAGGAAGCTTCAGCTTTGCAACTTCAAGACAAACAAGACAACATCCATTGGCTAAAAAAAGTCTTCTTATCCCAGGCTGGGCAAGGAGAGCATTAATCAGAGAAGCAGCCACGAGTTCCATGGTAACTCTTGAGGAGGTGCAAAGATCTACAGCTCAGGTGGGAGAATCTGTTTACAGGACTACTACTAATTTTTCCATTTTAAAATCTGACCTTTATGGGAGAGTTGCAAGAAGAAAGTCTTTAGTTAAAGAAACCTAAAAGAAATCCAATTAAAGTTTGCTTCAAGCCATGTAGAAGACACTGCAAATGAATGGAAGAAGATGCTCGGGTCACATGAGACCAAAATTAAACAGTTTGTCCAATGTGTAACATCATCACTAGGAACACACCATCTCCATCCTGTAACATGGTGCTGGCAGTATTATGCTGAGGTGGTGCTGGGAGGGGGGTTCTTAAACAGGAACAGGAAGGCTGGTCAGAGTTGATAGGTAGATGGAGCAAAATCCAGGACAATCCCTGAAGAAAACCTGTTAGAGGCTCCAGAAGACCTGAGACTGAGGTGGAGGTTCACCTTCCAGCAGGACAACCACCCTGATCATCCAACCAGAGCTAGACATGAAAAGTAATGTTCACATATTCTTTTCATCCAAACTGACTGATATTCAGATATTTTACAGCAAAGAAAGGGCCACAATTTCACCCTCTAAATGTCTAAAGGTGGTAGAAACATTCCCACAAAGATTTGTAGCTGCAGCTGTAATATAAGGGTCTTTTTTTTTACAGTATGGTCTCAGAGTATGGACTCAGACGCGCTAAATACAAAAGCCCAAAAACCCAAAATAAAATCTCAGTAAAATCCGTTAAAAGTGGTTGTAATGTGACAAAATTTGAAATAGGTAAGACTACTTTTGCTTTCATGTCTTTTAATTTCTATATAATTTGAATTATTCTGTTTAATTTCCTGTTAATTTGGTCTTCTTCATGGTGCTTCACTGCAGAAAAGGGCCTATCAAAATGTATTTAAACAGTGAAATCAACCTCGTGGCCTCCTGGGTCTGGTTGGCTGTTGGTCTCATGAAGATGAAAAAGACTTGAAACCAAATGACACATAATTGAAACCTTCCTGATTCCGTTCCTGACTGCATGATTATTCATTCCTGATTTTTCCTTTATGTCTTTCATGGCACATTTCTTGAAAAACAGCAGGAATAAATTATTTATGCAGGTAAGCAGAGCTGAAAAGTGAAAAAAAAATCAGAACTGCTGTGAAAACAGGAAAAAATGTGAACACTCCACCTGGTGCCGCTACCTGGTGTCTCTGCTCATGCACCTCTTTGAGCCCATACAGCATTTTCAACCCAACAAGAACAGACGGTGTGGATAGCGACTTATTGGATTGGATCCCATCCAGGAGTGACTTATACGCTCAACCTATATGTCACAGATGGTAGGATTTCTGTGTGGATGATATAGGAAATCCACTAAGGAGTATTGATCTCTCTAAGATCTGCTCTCTCTGCCTGATCTTTCAGGATCTGAACATCCATGGAGACCTGGAGGGGAGAGGAGCCACTGGAATCTTGCTCTAACCTTAAAAGCAAAAACAGAGGTGTTTTTGTTCATATATTCAGGTAAAAAATTATTTTATGCCCTCAAACGCTGTCACATTTTGCAGTAGTTCGATTAAGCGAGCAGTTGTGAACCTGTTGCATACAGATGGAGAACAAGATGGTTTTTCTAACTGTTTCAAAGGAATTCATAAAATCAGTTTTTGCATTTAAATTAGCTCAAACTGTCAACAGAAAATTGAAGTAAACTCCTTGTTGACTCAATGTTTGCTTGCAGACTCCTCTTCAGGTAGATTAGGTTCAAACCACAGCAAGAGTGATGAGTTTACCTCAAAGATTTCTCCAACACGAAGTACAATAATCCACAGAATGATTGCTTGAAGATGAACTTAAATGGATGACCTAACAGAAATGTCTTTGTGAAGAGTCAGGAGATCTCCAGCCATAAAATGTCACCTGGTCACCATCAAGCATAAACATAAGCTCTGATTTTATGTGCAGATATGCCAGTATTAAAATAAAGGTCAGGCTTCTGCAACGTAACATCACACACCCTTCCGGTGCACAATACGGTGAACATCAACACAGCTCAGGTATGGGCCCATCAGCTTCCACACATTCAGATTTTCTTCACATTTATGACAACTAATATTACTTAATGACACTGTTATTTTTAAATGTACAGGACTGTGCAAAAGTTTTAGGCAGGTGTGAAAAAAATGATGTAAATGAAAACTTCCAGAAATATTAATGATGATTGTTTATCAATTTATAAAATACTAAGTGAGCGAACCCAAACATACAGCCAAAGTCATTAAGAACTATCTTCAGTGTGAAGAAGAACAAGACTTACTGGAAGTGATGGTATGGCCCCCACAGAGCCCTGATCTCAACATCATGGAGTGTTTCTGGGATTACATGAAGAGACAGAAGGATGTGAGGAAGCCTCCATCCACAGAAGATCTGTAGTTGGTTCTCCAAGATGTTTGGAACAATCTACCAGCCGAGTTCCTACAAAAACTGTGTGCAGGTGTACCTAGAAGAACTGATGCTGTTCTGAAGGCAAAAGGTGGTCACACCAAATATTGATTTGATTTAGAGTTCTCTTTTGTCAATTCACTGCATTTTGTTGATTGATGAAAATAAATGATTAACACTTCCATTTTTAAAAGCATTCTTTGTTTACAGCATTTTTTCACACCTGCCTAAATCTTTTGCACAGTACTGTACTTTAACATGTGATCATCTCAACATGTTCAGCTAAGTGCCTCATGACCACCAGCTTTAGGAGTCCTAGCCTTTATAGACAGCATCTCCTGAATTCTGCTTATGACCCAGGATGGGGTCACAATCCATTCTTTAATAGCTGCTGTGAGGTCCTCAGACTGGAGTACAACCAATTAAACAGACATCTTTGACTCCACTTTGTGAAGTGTTGTTTTGTAAGCTGCTCTTTAACTGGACAGCCAAGTCAACGGAACAAGTGCGAAAAACTTTACCAACAGCCTTCCCTTCTTTGTCTTAGACACCTTTAATCTCCAGTGATGCAGTCACGTTCAGAGCTGTTATCTGCTGCTAAACTCTGGTGAAAGAAGAACAACCTCCAGCCTGCGCCTCCAGTCTCCACAGCCTTGCTTCATTGCGGCGCACGGTGGGTGAGCCCAAGCACACGGTGCGGTAATCCCTGCTGGAGAAGCCGCCATACTGTCATTACTGAAACGGATGCCACTCCTAACACCAACATGCACACAGATGAAGGGCTGTAGTAGCTGCATGTAGACTATAGCAAGAATTATATTCTCAACAGGACATGTTATGCTGGTGTCGATTTATCCTCCGTAGTGAATCAGAGGCATGATTTGTTCTATTTGTTTTTGTTGTTGTCACATGCTGTGAGATATGAAATGTAGCACACTGCTGTGAAGTTTAACGTTGTTTGCAGAGTCTGCATTTATAAGTTCTGATGAGAAGCTTACATACACGCATCATCAGCATGAAGGTCATTTTAGTTTGATCCGTTTAGTGAGACATTTGAATATTCTCTACTGGGGTGGTGGAATGGTAATACAACATCCAACTTCACTGGTTTATTTGAATGAATGTCCTTCAAGAAGTTGCTGAGAAATTACAAATTTTTTAACCATCAACAAGGTTCTAGCATAATTCTGATTTCACCACTCTTTGTCATATGGATTGGTCTTTTAAAATGGCTGATATACTTGCCCAGACACAGTTTTTAAATATCATCCATAGATAATCAGTAGGATTGAGATTATAGTTTTTCAGATGCTTCATTTGACCATCAAAATCAGGTTTACCTGTTTCTGGAAACATTTTTCTGATGGAAGATCGGACGTCTCAGCCACCTAGCTGTTGATTGAGAAGATGAAGAATGTGGAGATAATCCTCTACCTTCACTATTCCATCCATCAATGCACCAATATCACTAGTACCAAAACAAGCCCTTAGCATGATGCTACCACCACCGTGCTTGACACATGCAACATCTGATTATATAACATTTCTCCAATAAGCATTTGGCCTGTCTATGTGGGCGGCTCCAAATTTCATTTATGCTTCAAGGTGTCTATTTGGGAGCAGTGGCTTCTTTAAAGCTCAGAAGCACCCTCTCGGTCCATGTTGATGTGGCAGTCTCTGAAGACAGCGACACAGGTGATCCAACTTCTTCCAGTTTATGATCAGCTTTAGCGATGATGGTCCCTGGGATGGTCCCCGAACAACCATTAGGTAAGGGTATATGTTCATTTACCAGCAGTGGAGATGTTAACTCAGATGTTTGAGATAAAATTGGGTGTTCCAACAGAACAATATTCCAAAATACACATCAATGCTTCTTCTGAAAGACTCACACGAAGCTTTGTGATTGGCCTCCTCAAAGCCCTGACTGTTCAAAATATGCCAACTATTCTCAAAGGCTGGAACCATGACAAAAAACAAAAAAAAAACATTTCTGGAAGCAGAAGAGTGGTCAAATGTCTTGGCAGACTTATGTCAGAAGCTTGTTGATGGCAGCAAAAATCCTGTTTTCAAAGTACAACTTGCTGAAGGTCATTTTACCAAATGTTTTTTATATATATAGAATAGAATAGAAATAATATGATCCCTCAGTGAGGAAATTCAGGTGTACCAACAGCAAAGTGACAGACAAGTCGAAGCGTGCAGATTCACACAAAGGTAAAAAATATAAAAACAGAAAGTCAGAGTAAGAGACTGTACTGCATAAGAAAAATATACACATGAAGACATGCCCACAAAATAAAACCAGCATTATTTGTGTGTTTTTCCTTCCAACTGATTTTTTCTAATCCAGGAAGAGTGTAAAATAATCATGGCTGCCCTAAGACTAATTTAATCCTGCATAAACATGACAAAGTTTTGTTATATTTTAGAATGTTAAACATGTTGCTCTTTAAAATTGCGGTAGGGATAGTTTAACATTTTAAAATTCTCCTTTTATCAAGTGTAAATAATGAAAATTACATTTCTGGTTTTCTAAAGCTCTATATTTATCCTCAGTAAAAAGTACAATAAAATATTGGCTGTCGTTTTGTGAAGTTTAGTCTAAAACAACCACCAGAGGTCAGTAGAGAAAATTTGTTTATTTAAAACAGCAGTTCCTGAAACTGAATGCATTTTAACTACAGTAATGTAGGGTGACACATTTCGTTTGCTAATTTCACACAAAATAATAAATATTTTATCAGATTGTATCAGTTTCCAATGAAAATTATTCTCATAATGACGATAACAACAAAATAATAGATTTTTTCTCTTCATTTCTCAGTTTAAACTACTTTATCAGTTATTAAAAATATAATTACACTCATCATTGACTCACTTCAAGTTAGTGTTTAACACAATTAATATTTCAGTATGTGAAACAATATCAAAAATGAAGTAAATCTGACTGAATTTCACAAAGGAAAGGAAGTCCTTCTGGACGTGTCAGCAACCCTATATGTTCCTGAATTTATCAGGTATCATGGCAGGTAATGAAGCGGAAAGGTCAGCGGGAATGTGTTTTTATCCGTTCTAAACCAGTAGGTCAGATTCCCACTTTTCAGGCCCCAGCTCTGTGACTGCACCTGCTGCCCTTTTGGTTAAAACAATACATATACCACACTCACTCATACATCATATCACCAATTTTCCATCTTATTGCCAATGTCACTCAGAGGACTGGGATATCCAGCAGAATAGATTTACTGCCAGGGCTTTTTCTCAGCCGCAGACATGATATAAACAGGTTGTAATGTAAGCCATACATTATGAATCCAATTTGTTTGGTGAGATCAAGTATTTGAGGTGTAAAGTTAAATCTACACAGTTACCACTAGATGGCAGTATGCTTGTAAATACAGACATTCATTTTAGATAAACTATTTTCACAAAAAATACACTCATTGACAAAAAGGTCAAATAATAATTATAATAGATTGTGATTATCTTTGCTAATAAATGTGCAGAAAATTTCGTCTATGGCTGTAAAAACATACTTATAGCTAAACTTCATCTTCCTTTAAATCTTGCCCCCAGAGAGCAAAATGTTCTAGTGGTCTTGAGTAAAAGTTTTTAGTCTTTCTATTGTTTTGTTTTTTGTTTTTTTAATTAGCTGCTTTTATACTCATTATTCATCATCAGTTCAATATTTGACCTTTTACAGGGAACTGTGTAAACTTTATTTTATTGTTTTCCACATTAAAGGACCCATATTCTCATAAGAAAAACTATGTTTAAATCTATACATCACAGGCAATATAACAAAGAGATGTTGTTCAGACCTTCAAAGCCTGAAGAAGTATGGATCAAGAGCATTTTTAAAGAATGTTTGGTTTCTTGGGAAAAATACGGGAAGTACTGGAAAATACTGGTCTACTCTGCAGTCATGAGAAAAAGTAAGAGACCCTATGACAGCCTGATTGTCCATGTTTGGACTTATATATATTTACGCTAAAAACTAAATAAAGACATTTTCTGTAAAATCTAATAAAAAACAGCATTTTCTGTTGAGGAATAAGTTAGGACACCCCCATATTTATTCCCGTTTAACATGGCTACAATTAAAAGTAAGAATATCAGATCAAGTACGGCATTTTGAATGAGGTTTGAATCTCTGATTATCCTAAGTGTAGGATGTAATCATCTGTTATAAATATTCCATGAACTGCTTTACATCTGCTTAAGTTGTGACACTAGAATATCAGATAAGTGTAAGCCCAACTTTATGTTTGCCTACTTTAAAATGTGTCTCTTTTTTTGACAAATGTAGATGAAACAAGTTTTTTTAGCTTCAACAACAGATCAGCAATAACTTGACAATACCAAAGCAAAGCATCATAACATGCCAAATGACATTTATTTTAAACACAGACGTGGAAAAAAATTGTATTAAAAAATATTAACAAACCATTATTAGCAAAGAAAACTGGAACAACTCTGAAAAAGCCATTAATGAACTAATGAGACCTTTATTGTAATAAAACCATTATTAAAGGCTGCATATTTGTGTTGCACAACTGAAAGCTTTTATATCATTGTTTTAGTGCGGCAGAGTATCCAGGTGGCCTCTGGATCTAGTAAATAACTTTGTTTTTTCAGGGTCAGTCTATTGAAACACACCAAGGAGAACTGCAGGGCAAGTTCAGAACATGCTGAATCTACAAAGACTTGGATAGATGAAACATGGAAGAACAGGTTATCTTGATGAATGTCACAATGCTTGCTAAGAGTCATGGGAAGACTGGCTGTCCTCTACATGGACTATTTTACACAGAGGAGTAGACAAGAGGAAATTCCAGGTCTTCTCTGCACAAATCTGCAGATCAACATCAGCAATTTCCTTCGCATTACATCAGCAGGACATTTCATCATCACAGGTTATCATGGGAAATTTATAATTAGATAGACTGAGACAGATAACGCTGACTGTCTGGGATTTGGATAGGCCGCTAACATTATAACAGCCTTTTAAAATACTTTGAGACCGAAACCAAACTCATTGTTCAACGTCCACCTCACTTGGCCAAAGTTCAAGCTTTCCTTAGGCTTGAATAAACCTTGTAAAACTAAAAGCTTTTTGCATCATCCGAGTTGAACAACTGTCCATGAGTGGGCACGTATTTCTGTGCTTATTCTGTGATTCATGCTTTATGTTTATTAGTTCAGTGGCATTTCTATTTGTTTCTGCCTTTCATTTTATTGGAGAAGGAAATGGCACAAAATAGTCTTAAAGAAAGTAATCAGAGTCAAGAATCTTAAAGTGGATTTTGTCTTCATGACGTCCTTACAGAACATGCTTCACCAAACATATGAGTACTTTTACCGTTGTTAACTGTAGTGTAGAGGCGAAGCGTATGCTGGAAGCCACTGAGGTGCTCGATGGGTTGGTGGCACAATGATTGCATTTAGCTGGTCCACAGTTCATCTTCATATCCAACAAATAAAACACAAAAATGGCTCCTACACCTTGTGTGTTTTCTAAACGTTTTTTATTCACAGAGAAAAATTTTTCCCCATGACTGGGTGTCCTAAGCAGGTCAAGTTAAAGCTCACATAAAGGTCAGTCAAAACATGCTTTTAATATATGTAAAGGCCATAACATCTTTTCATTTAAAAACTGATTAAGACTTAATTGATTAAAACCTTCAGCTTTGAAAAAAAAGTTTAGGTCACAATCAGAAAAATATTTCTGTGCAGCCTTAGACTAGCACCAACATTCATCATTTTATAAGGAACATGTTTTATGGGAAATGATATAGTGACTGGCATATGAATCATAGAGCTACAGCTCTAGGCAATGTGATAAAGAAACGCTGGAGTGAACCAAATTCTCACAGAAGAATAAGAAAGATTTTGATTCTATAATTATTGTTTGATTTTAGAGTCCAAAATAATTTATGTGAAAATAAATTCCCCAAGGCAATTCTTTATTAACAGTATTTACTGAAACATAAGTATATACATGCAGTCTAAACATAAGTATCCATGGCTACAACAGTTTAAAAAAATGACGAAGACCATTTAAAAATATGTTGGTTTAGTTATATGAAGTTTAGCTTAACAAACTTCACTTTCTTTGGATGAAGTCTTTCCTGGGTTTATTGTGGAGTTTTTAAAAATAATACAGGCCCAAACTGATGCATACAGGCTCAAATGTATACATACACTCCCAGTAAGATTTGGTTCAATGACGCTTAGCAAGTCACACCTCAATCACACTTTTTGTAGCCACCGGTAACCCTGTGGCTTCATTCTCACTGGATATGAGACCACTCCTCTTGGTAGAACTCATTTAAATTAGGTGGTTTCCTGCCACAGAAATGCTTTTATCCATCTATTAATCCATCCATCTGCTTAGCTGAGATTGGGTCGTTGGGGTAGCAAGTCCAAGAGAGAAACCAGAGCTCATTCTGGGGGATCCCAAAGGTTTCCAGGCCAGAACAGATAAATAGTCCCTCGCAGGAGTTCTGAGTCAGTGGAAGAAGCCCAGAAATCCCCCAAAGGGAGGCGCCCAGCAGAAGGCTGGATCAGATTTTCAAACCACTACCTTCTTTGAGTTCTGCCAGGATGACGGAACAAACGAAGATCAGTTTACCAGTTTATCAGTTTACACAGTTAACCAACCAACTATTTTTCCTGTCACTGGCCTTTGAGTATATGTTTCAGAGTCTCTGTTGGTGCATGAGGGTTACGTGGATTTGGATTGAAATCCTCCAAAGAATCCATCTCTCTTGCTGCTGTAGTGGATTCTGCTTAAGATTTAAGAACATTTCTGAGCTTTGTTTTTCTGTATGTTGCCAGATGTGACCAACATTCACATTATTTTGATCACAAAATTCACTGTTACTATTATCTGAAACTGGTTAAATAGCACTACAGCAGTTTCTGGTAGCAACACTGTTTTATTAGTTTCCCAAAGTGATGCTATGTTTTAGATTTTATGGTGAGAGTCAAAGTTAATGAAGGAGAAGAATCAAAGCTGAAATGATGATTGTTTTATTTAAAGTTGGCTACCAATGCTCAAAAGCAGGAGCAACGCATCAGGGAACTGAAAACATGTGGATTCAAATGAAAATCCTACTTGGAATCTCTTTGGGACTTGTGCTTTCCCTGTCATTGCAAGGTGGGTGGTTTACAAGGCTTGTTCAAATATTGAGAATTATTAAATTAACCTCTCAGAATCCGTGAGTGTTACACAGAGAAAGTTTGTGTTCTTCTAATAAATTATCACAGCAGCTGCACCATGCGGTTCTGACTGTCAGAGAAATAGTCTTGGATGGAATACAAGCAAGTATGGTGAGACCAGAGCAAGAAGACTCCCAGTTTCAATCACAGATGTGATCTAATGGGAGTTTGCATGTTATCTCCACCTCTACCTCATGTTTCTTCCCGAGTTTGAGAAACATTCTTTCCTGATTACCTGGCTGTACGACTGAATGTGCCTGGTTGTTTTTCTCATCTGTCTCTGTGCTGGCTTAATGCTGTCCCTTGCCTTTAGGATGGGCTCCTGTCCCCTGTATCACAGAGAGCGAATAAATACATTTAAATAAAAGTGCTCAAGGTTTAATGTTGGAAAAGCCTAAATGTGTAACAGGATAATATCTCTTATCAGTTAAAATTATATGATGATATATAACAAGAACTGAGTTGATATGCAGTGGAAGAAATTAAGCCAAATAATAGTTCACTTGGCAAAATGTGATTTGTTGGATCCAGAAATAATTAATCGCTAAAAGCTGCCAACATACACAACCACCGCCAGCAGCAGATGACCTACAGTGAGATATTTAGACAGAAAGGTGAGGGGTCACATCTTCCTCTTCTGCAGCAACCAGAACTAATGATGGAATTTAAATGGTGGATGTTTTTTAGGCTCATGCTGATGTGATGAGGCAAAGATTAAAAAGGTGGAGGAAGATAGGTTTAGTCAGCCGGCTCAGGGAAGAGAATAATTAATATGGAAACAATGATATTCCTGGCATTTTGCACCGTCACTCCCAAAGAGTTTAAACTAGGATTTTCCATCTTGCACAGAAGAAACATAGGTTATATTCAAAGTGTGGAGCTAGCACATCTTATATTAGCTGATGTTACTGGCTATTCACAGTGATTGTATCATCTGGCCCAGCCAAAGTATTATAAGATTAATACATGTTATATGTATGTATTAATCTTGGATGGATGGATGGATGGATGGATGGATGGATGGATGGATGGATGGATGGATGGATGGATGGATGAATGGATGGATGGATGGATGAATGGATGGATGGATGGATGAATGGATGGACTTCTGTTTCTCTGGCTATTAGTTCTGTCAGTAAAAATTGAACACGGTTGTTGCTTCTGATCCGTTTATAACATAACCCAAAAGACGTTTGCAGTAAAGCCTGGATTCCTTTGATTCCAGTGTTTTATACCCTTCTGTGAGATGCTGGGGCCTCTTTCACAACTTCCACCTGGGATATGTTGTGGTATTATTTGCTGTTCTCTCTCTTTTCTCTTCCTAGAAGCTACACCTGGCCTGACTCTGTGTCTACCTGTGACACCTTTCTGGAGAGGGGAATCCTCCAAGCTTCTGCTGGCAACAACTTAATGTTCACCCTCTACCGATGATCCACATGGCCCTGTCTTTTAGTGTTCAACCCTTTCTCTCTCCTAGACATGGCGATTGACTGAGCTTTTACTGTAACTAATTATACGTGCTCTCTTTCAAACTCTAACCTTGAAAACTGGCTCAGAGTTTATCTGTTCTTTCTTCCTATATGAAACCACTAAAAGAGCTACATCCATTAACATTTACTTTTCCTTCCCATAGAAAGTACTCCTGGATCAGTGCTTCTTTGTTCTCTTTGTGTCTCTGCTCTGTTCTCTCTAACCCCCAGTCGGTTGTGGCAGATGGCCGCTCACACTGAGCCTGGTTCTGCTGGAGGTTTCTTCCTGTTAAAAGGGAGTTTTTCCTCTCCACTGTCGCTACATGCATGCTCAGTATGAGGGATTGCTGCAAAGTCAACGCCAGTGACTGTCCACTGTCTCTACATGCTCATCCGGGAGGAGTGAATGCTGCAAGTCACTGACTGGATGCAATCTGCTGGGTTTCCTTAGATAGAAAAACTTTTTATCAAATTTGAATAAATAACAGAATCTGACTGCACTGTTCAATGATTAGAATTAATTGGAATGTATGGACCTGACTTTTGTGAAGTGCCTTGAGACGACATGTGTTGTGAATTGGTGCTATATGAATAAAACTGAATTGAATTGAATTGAATTGAATCTGGACTTCTATTGCTCTGGTGCTCAAGGTCTGCTCCTGCACTGCCACGATCAGTGCTTCTCTGCTGTCCTTCAGTCCTGACCTCTCTAGCCATTGGTAGGATATGGTCATATCAGCCACTTCAGTTATTTGTCAGTGGTAAATCCCATGGAGGGGATTACCCTCCCATGATGGTTCCTCCAGCTCCTTTTCTTCTAGTTTCCTTTATCTAAGACATTGCCTGTGGTTGGTATACATAAGTCTATTCCTTTAGGAGGAAAACCAGAACAGTTTTTCACATTGATGTCTCTGTGTAATGCTGCCTCTTAAAAAAAGATCCGGGATTCGGGACCTAATGTTGGGCTTTTTCCAGTTGTGATGGAGCATATAAATCTAAATTATTCCCATTTTTTTTGCTGATGTTCAGCATCTAGGATCTTGGAGGAGAAACTGGAAACTGTGACCTATTGTTGCTTGGATAGCCCAAGCTTTTCAAATTGATACATTCTTTCAGCAGTGCTAAAACTGAAGACGAAAAGTCCAAAAGGTGTACTACTCAAGTCAGCTCTAATCTTTATCCAGATTGTTTTTATGTTGGAGTATTGAAGATGAAGATTGGGATTTTAACAAGTTTACATTTTCCTTATATAATCACACCCTCCCTGTGTTAAAAGATAAGGCATATGTGGAAAAGCACAAATATGTCAGTTCAATAATTGCTGGTCCAGGTAAAGATAAAATCAAAAGCAGGCTATAAGGCACGTTGTAGTGAGCCTGTTCGTATGCAGCACTAGTATCAGTATGTAGGTGAGAGGTAGATTGGGTGGTGCCACAGTGGCTCACACCACCTATTACCAGTCTTTCACCTTGACACGTTGATGAAATCAGGAGTCGTTCGAAGGGTTGAATTGGAGCTAATGAAGTAAGAAGTCCTTTAGCCTGGATTTAAAGTACAACACCTAGAAAAAACTGCAGAATTATTTCTCTTAGTTTACTCAGCAGTAAAATAAAGACCTTAGTAAAGAATATGACAGTGATACATTTCAGTAGTAAAGCAGTAAAACATGTGAAGTACGTGCTGAGTCATATATGGCTGCATATTATAAAAGCCTCTTTTACAACACAACAACATAAAATTTTACCTGTGTTATACAATGCTTTGTGATTTTGGGAAAGCAGCTTTAAAAATAAACTTTACTTCCATACTTAATTACCTCATTTAAAAAGAACAGTCAAAAACAAACCCTTTGAACAGTAAATAACTACCTGAGATGTCAAATGCAGCCTTTGTCCAAATGATTGGCTTTGTAACATGAGACAATAAACTATACGGACTTCCTCATAAAGTTAATGAATTTGCAACATATACAAAATAAACATGTAAAAATATGAAATATCACTGATAAGCTTACTTTTTAATGACAGTTGTACTTTGAATGCTGGACATTTATCTACAATTACATGTGTTTTTAACGATCTGTTACAGTTCCCCGTGCATGCGTGGGTTCTCTCCGGGTACTCAGGCTTCCTCCCACAGTCCAAAAACATGACTGTTAGGTTAATTGATCTCTCTAAATTGTTCTTAGGTGTGAATGGGTGTGTGCGTGGTTGTTTGTCCTGTGTGTGTCTGTGTTGCCATGGACTGGTGACTTGTCCGGGGTGTACCCGATAGGCTGGTGCCTATCTGAGGCCAAAGTCCTCAGATAGGCACCAGCTTCCCCAAGACCCACAATGGAAGAAGTGGTAAAAAATTATTGACTGACTGACTGACTATATGTATTTTTAAAGATCTGTTACAGTTACATATGTTTTTTCTACTGGCATATCTTGTTAAGTTTTCCTTACTGTTCTAACAGGTAAGATAAGCGGTTGCTGTGAAGATAGTCTTCTTCAGACACATGACTTTGCTGAGTTATTAGGTTCAGCAGTTTTGCATGAATGCCTGTCAAAATCCTGCTTAAGTGATTCACCTTATTTTGCTCATTTGTTTTTGGAGCACTTTTAGAGCACTTCTAACATTCTGCTGTCATTGTATTTAATTTGTAATATTTTGGTGTACATGTTTTTATTTGATAAGTTTAGCACTCTTCTCTACTACATCAGTACAGGGGTTTGGTAGAATAAGGGCTGTGGAAACAGATAATAACAAACTGGCCTAAACACACAGAAAGATGCCATATTTAAAGGTTTATGTAATCCTTTTAATGTATTATCAGATTATGTTCAGTAATGAACTGATGTGAGCAGTGGTGATTGTTTTTTGACTAGCAGCCAGTATGAACACTTCTGCACTTTCTCCACCCAAACCCTCTCAGTGTCCCCTGGCCAAAGTCCTCAGTCTGCAATCAAAATTCCTCTGTTTAAAAGATGTCAAATTTACATCTTGGCAGGAAAATCTACTCATGATGAAGAGCTAGCATTGGATGTGAGTTTTTTATTAGACAGGGTGAAAGATGTTTGGCAGTGTACTCCCCTGACACCAACACCATTTTATCACAGGGCCAAAATTAGATGACTAGCTACAGTCTCCTATGAATACACTAACACTAGAATGCTGTTAAAAATCAGCAGTTAACATGTCATGTTTGTTCTTTAGGAGGAAGACAAGCTGCCTGGAGAACACACATACACACATGCAAATGGAAAACATCCAAATTAACTCGGCCAAGATTCAAATCAGCAACCTTCTTGCTGCGTAGTTCATTTTGTAGAGAAAGGCTCTTTCTAAAACAATAAAAATGGACATCTGACAAACTAGGGGTTACAACTAGCACCTTACAGAGTTTTAGGGCTTGTAGAATCTTTTTAAGATGTAGCACTTCGAGTTTGCTTGACTTTTTCTTAGCTACACATCCTTGCTAACATGTTACTAAATAAATAAACAAATGAAGTGAGATATTTTCTGATATTTAATAACTTGTTTAATCTGAAACACTTACATGTTTCAGGTGATCAGACAAATTTTAATAACTGATAAAGATAAGCACAGTAAATGCAAATTGTTGTTGTCAGATGATGATTTTATTTATTGAGGCATGTGCAAACCAACCTGGCCTGATGTGAAAAAATATTTGCCCCCTAAACATGATAACAGGTTTTGCCACCCTTCAATCAAGCATTTGTGATTACTACCAATAAATGTTTTACATCATCATAGATGAATTTTGACCCACTCTTCTTTGCAGAATTGTTTTAATTCAGCAACACTGGAGGATTTTTGAGCATAAACAGACTGTCATACCACAGCATATAAATTGCATTTACATCCAGGTATCAACTAGACCACTCCAAAGCCTAAGGTCATGAACTGATGGTTGGACATTCTCCTTCAGCATTTTCTGGTAGAGAGCAGAATTCATAGTTTGCTGAATTAGGGGAGGTCATCCAGGTCCTGATGAATGGAAAGGAGCATACAGTTGTGCTCATAAGTTTACATACCCTGGTGAAATTTTGGCCATTTTTCAAACAATGTGACTGATAAAACGTTTGCTTGATTCATAGTTAGTGGTTGTGTGAAGCCATTCATTTTCAAACGACTATGTTTACCGTTTTTAAATCATAATGACAACAGAAACTACCTAAATGACCCTGATCAAAAGTTTACATACCCTGGCGATTTGGGTCTAATGACACGCACACAATTTGACACATATGGGTCTAAATGGCTACTAAAGGTAACTATCCACATCTGTGATCTGTTTGCTTGTAGTCAGTGTGTGTGCATTAAAGGTCAGAGAGTTTCTGGGCTCCTGACAGAACCTTGCATCTTTTATTCAGTGCTCCACTGACGTTCATGAGGAAAGTAAAAGAGTTGTCAAAGGGTCTGTGGGAAAAGGTAATTGATCTGTATAAAACAGGAAAGGGATATAAAAAGATATCCAAGGAACTGAGAATGCCAATCAGCAGTGTTCAAACTAATTAACAAGTGGAAAAAGAGGGAATCTGTTGAAACCAAACCACGGTCATGTAGACCACCAAAGATTTCAGCAGCAACTGCCAGGAAAATTGTTCCGGATGCAAAGAAAAACCTACTAATAACTTAAGCTGAAATATAGGACTCTCTGGAGAAAAGTCGCATGGCGTTTTGCCAAGCCGACTCTATGTAAAAATAAGGTAAAGGTCAGAGTTCATAATTCAACAATAAGAAAGAGACTGGGCAAAAATGGCCTCATGGGAGCATTCCAAGGCCAAAATTACTTCTGACTCACATTTGCAAAAACATCTTGATGATACCTAAGATGTGTTGAAAAATATTCTGTGTACTAAATACTTTGGTAATCCAGCAGGACAACGTTCCAAACATACCAGGATTTCTACCTCTGAAGTACCCAAAAAAAGAACTAAATAAAAATTAAGGTTGGCCTAGTCAAAGGCCAGACTTAAATTTGATTGAGATGCTGCAGACTGACCATAAACAGGTCATTCATTTCTGAAAACTTCACATGTGGCTAAATTAAAGCAATCCCACAAAAGAGAGTGGGTCAAAATTCTTCCACAGCTAATTGAAAGATCATTTGCAGTTATTGCAAATGCTTGATGGCAGTTCCTGTTGCCAAAGGTGGCAAAATTAGTTATCAGGGTTTAGGGGGCAATTAGTAATTCACACTAGTCCAGGTTGGTGTGGACGGCTTTTTTTCCTCTAATAAATGAAATCATCAGTTAAAAATGCCTCTTCTTCTTGTATCAGTTCGTCAGGTATTAAAATGTGTTGGATGATCTGAAACATTTAAGTGTGTCAAAAATACAAAAACAGAAGAAATCTTTAAGGAGCCAAATATTTTATTCTTCACACTGTCAGTTCTTTTAAATTATAATCCAAATTCCAAATGTCAAAGAGAGATACCTTCAAATTTGATATTCAGTAATCATCAGAGGGTTGTGTGGTGGTGCAGTTGGTAGCACCGTTGCCTTGCAGCAAGAAGGTCCTTGATTCGCCCGTAGACCACTGGAGATAGGCACCAGCTTCTCCACTACCCAGTATGGATGAATGCAACTGCACACCTGAAGTTGTTAGATCGATGTTCTATGTAAGGAGCCGAGCTCTCTTAGGGCCCCTGTTGGCCAGGAGGACCCTCAGAAGCAGCTGGGTTTGCTTATGCCTCGGGCCTGGGAGAACTGGTAGTACTGTTCAAAATTTGAACTGTGCTGGACAGCAGCATGTGCGGGTCGGCGCTAGGACCCGCAGTCCTCCTTCCTTCAGGAAGAGGGTGTTGGCTCCGTCAGCCGGTGGCGGAGGAGGAGAGAGCGGGGAGGGACTGCCGTGGTGCTGCTGACGGCGGCGTGAGCGATGCGAAGCACGGACTGAGGACAGAGAACAGGAGCAGACCCAACAGAACACATCCAGTCCAGTGTCGTCTTGTTCCAGAACCTGAGAGGACCCGGGCGAGGCGAACCATGTCGGTTTTAGCTCTACAAGAATATGAATTTGAGAGGCAGTTCAACGAGGAGGAAGCCATCCGATGGATGCAGGAGAATTGGTAAGGCTAGCTCCCTCCGTAACGTCAGCGCCTCGTTTTTAATCCCGCCTTACAGTCACTGTAACCGGCGTTGGATTGTGGATTCAGCTCGGTGACCTGCTGCTAAATTTGATCCGTGTAGCAGCATCAGCTTTACTCACCGGGATTAAAGCTCGCTGTGTCCTGTTATGTCATGTTTCCTGTCAGCATCTAAAAGGAAAGGAGGCAAATAATCAGTCAGGCCTTCAGTCTAAAACCAGCTAAAATCCCGCTGCTGCTGCTGTCTGTGCATCCTTCACAGGGACGATTTGTCCTTGACGTCCTCCCATCATCCTCATCAACATCCTCATGGTATAGTAGAGGTCATCCACCCCCCAGCTGCCTCGTCCACTCAGTCACTGGGCCAGTAGTTTATTAAGCCAAGCCTGGCCTTATGCTGACACACCACACTGAATCTGAACCGGACACCACATTTATAAGGTTTTACTGCAGAACATCAGAGCATAAATGATTGTTTACATCCAAGTCGTTGCAGCGCTTTAACAAACCTGATCCCTTCTTCATTTTTATTAACAAAGATCATTATCATCCTGTAGAAAACATGCTGAGGTTTGTCCTGAAAGTGGCGATTCAGAACACAACGGATCTCTGGTGCACAACTGGATAAAACAAATAGAAAAAGCTTCGGTTCTTAAACTGTGGTGCAAGTACCTCCGGTGGTACTCAGATAAAATGTGTGTGTTAATTAGTCACAGCGTTAGTACAAACTGATTTATTAGATGATTAGAGGGTTATTAAAAGATCTGGTAATGACATCAAACCCCATATATGATGCAGTAAATGCAGACAGAAATGCATAATTTCACAAATAAAATGGAATTCAGCGTATGATGCAGAACATTGTAGAATACGAGGATTTGGTTTAACCGTTACGGGTTTTAGAATAGAATAGAACTATCCAAAATTAGGTTTATCAGCAGCAAAGTGAAGGGCAAACAGAAGGAAGCGAAACACATAAAGGTAGCAATAATAACAAAAATACAAAATAAGAGACAGTTCACGAAGGTCAGATTTACCACAAAAGAGGTAAAGAGGTTCAGGTATTAAAAGTAGCATACTAAGGTTCTAAGAAATGTGCAACACAGTAAAATAAATGTTGAAAAATGACAAACTGTTGTTAAATTTGCTTAAAAATACCTGACTATTAACAAGAAAATGGATAACTGCAAATAACAGCAGGGATGTAAACAACTTACTGAGTCTGTTGGGAGCAGTGATGGTTGTTATTTAGCATCAGCAGAACCAAGATTCACATTTACTGAAGACTTTTTAAGGAGCTGTTTCTGCCCAGTCTAATTAATAAATGATAAAGCTACATGAGTTGAGATTCGATCTAAGCTGCTTACAGGCAAATCAGTGATATCATAAAATTTAGGTTCATATCTGAAGGGGTTTCATTTTTCATAAAGGACCATTTTCCTTACTCTTATATTAAGAGTGTTCCAAGCAGAAGTGCAAACACACTACTGGGGGCCCGACGTCGCACACTTAGAGGACAGGCAGCCATATTGGATTTTGAGACTGGGGTTGGTAATAATGTCCAACTTTCCACATGGATAGAGGAACTTTCTGCTCATTTTTCCTACTTCAAACATGGAAATTTCAAGTTCTTAGTGAAAAAGGAAGGCAACATTAAACTACATTCAGGGTTTGCCCGACCTAGAGCATTAATAAGAACTGATGTTTATCTGTCACTTTAGCTTTTAAGCAGCTGTGTGCATTTCTTATGTGGGTCATGTGCAGGTCCATCCAACCATCATCTGCCTGGATTCACTGGAGGGTCAGTTTAGTCCAAACCAGGTTGATGAAGAAATGACTCCAAGCACAACTAGATGAGTCATCTAAAGCTGCATGTGTGTGAGGACAAGTTGTTCATTTAGGGTTCGTCTGATAATACTCAGAGGTGACTGCAGAAAACGGTCCCATTTCAAACAAATTCTACCTATCTGAGCTCCTGAAACCTCGGTTTAGACAGTTCTGTCCTTATTCATTGAAGTGTGTGTGTGTGTGGGTGTGTGTAAGAGAGAGATGGGAGGCAGCGTGGTAGCAGTGTGTTGGAGCTGTCCATGCCCTGGCACTAACAGCTGACCAATCACAATCATCTTCTAATGTCTGCTGACAGAGCATTAACCAATCACATCGCAGCTGATCTGTGCCAACTGCTGTGTTCTGTAGTAGGAAGGAGGCTGTCAGAGCGGGCCGGAGCACATGGCCCCCGGAGGCAGCAACTGCAGAAAATGAGATTGGAAAGCTTGTTTGTTACATCTGGGATGTTCATACAGAGACTGATTGTGACATATTTTCATCACCGAAGGCTGAGGTTTATGAAAAACATGTAAGGGCACAAATTGTCCAAAAACAAGTGAGTAAAGCTGTTGTTAAAGTTTCCATTTAGCAAAACACTTTAAAACAGTCCCTATTTTCACTCTTCCAGGACTTTCAGTGACAGTAATTGTTGTATTTACCTCATCTGGATTAAACACATTAAACAAACCCTCAAAGGTGTTCTGATTTATATCTAGAACCCGTTTAGAAACACTAGTTTAAGTCTGATGCAAATCAGTGAATAAAAATATCTGCAAAAAGACCCCAGACGGTTTCCCTTTGTGGTGCATCTAGTAATATTTGCCTGTTTAACAGTTTTTTGCAAATGTGCACATTTGTTTGTACGTCTAGTTGGACTGAGAACCCTGTATTTGGTTTTGGTCAAATGTAAATATTCTTTTTGGTTTTTTTGTGATTTCAAAGAACACACAGTCAGTGTTTGAAGCCATTAATCTCTACACAGACTTTTATTAAACATGAAAATGGTAATATTTTATGATAACACTAGGTTTGGAAACACTGATAGATAATACACAGCGCAAACAGTCATTTAAAGTCCAGCCGTACATCCCAGCTATTTGAGAACATTTCAACCTAACTGTGAATAAAATCTACATGTGCACTTTTGATATTATGTTGTAAATGACATTGTTTCATATTGAGATGGTAAATGTTGATCCCAAGTTTAAAAATACAAAGAAATATAACAGAAATACCAGGTGAGATATATAACAGCTGGCAAATTTATACCACTTAAACTTTCGTACATTTTTACTGTTACAACAAAGGCCAAAGTTAATTATTAAGATTTTATTGACCAACATAAAGTAAGAAACTGCTCCCTGAACACAGCTTTGATCAACAATTCAATTCAATTCAGTTTATTTATATAGCGCCAATTCACAACACGTCGTCTCAAGGCACTTCACAAAAGTCAGGTACATACAACAAGTAAACTACTTCCTCTGTTGAATATTTTACAGCCTCTTGTTGATTTAAATGAAATTAAAATGTTTACAGTGAGTTTGGGAATGTTATAGTTCTTTATTAGAAAGTCAACCACAGAGAAAATCAGAAATGATTATAGTTCTGTAAGTTACAGAGTGGTGCAACTCTAAAGAAAATACCAAAAACTATAAAAATAAACTAAATTTCCTTGTTGGGATTTAGGTCAGTTTACAGAGAAAACAGGAAATACGTACAATATACATTTAAATTGCATATTTTTATTGTTAAAATATAAAAGCTTAGACTTTCTTCACATTTAATTTAATGAAATATTCTCATTTTATCATGTTGTTGAAATTAGTTTAATGTTTTCTAACTATTCCAATGCCCTCTTCTTTAAAGCCTCATATAAAGCCATCAAACGTCTAGACATCTGTAGGGTTGGATGATGCAGGGCTGACTGGGGGGGGCTGTGTTCCCAGGAGACTGGCTGCAGACGGCCCAGCGTTGGGAAGCAGGCTGGGCCAGAACATATGGGTCGCCCTGATGTGCGACAGTAACGTTATTCCCCCGCCTGCAGCAGCCGGTTGTAGAGGTTTGATGCTGCTAATGAACTCAGGGTCATTAGATCGAAATTGATCAATAAGTGCAACAGACAGCAGTAAGTGAATGACCTGATAAGATGTTACATTGCTATATAAAAAACCTCCATAAATATTTACTGTTTCTCAATATTTGCTGTTAGTCTTGTTTCCCTGCTATTTTAGAAGTTCCAGCATCACATTGTACCTTGGTCATCAGAACCATTGCATAACCATTATCTGGTACACATCAGTTAGGAGCGACTGGTGAACCCATACAGACGGCACACACCAAAACCTTCAGCAGTGTTACATCAACTTCATCATCTCCTGATTCATGTAATTCAAAACTATTAAGTAGGCGACTGTGGCTCAGTAGGAAGAGTAGTCGTCTTGCAATCAGAAGGTTGCGGGTTCAATTCCAGCTTTCTCCTGCCATATGTCAATGTACCCCTGGGCAAGGTACTTAACCTCAAATTGCCTATCGATCTGCGTATCGGTGTATGAATGTGTGAGCGTTAGTGAGTGTGATTGGGTGAATGTGGCTCTAGTGTAAAGCGCTTTGAGTGGTCTGTATGACTGGAAAGGCGCTATATAAGTTCAGTCCATTTACCATTTAAGTACTTATGGTTTTAATCATATAAACGTGTGTTGAAAATACTAGTGAGTGAAGCTCAAACATAATAGCCTTTTTTCCATACATGAAAATACATTGGGAGCACTGCTCATGTTAATCTGAAACCAAAACACAAAGAGAAATGAACCAAATGTTCTGATTCTGCAGAAAGTAAAGTAAAAAAAAATCATCTTTGGCAGTTCAAAAAGTATTACCAACAGCTTTTCTCTTTATAAAGTCAAACATTTGCTGTTTAAACTGGAAAATGTTTGAAAGTTGAGTTTTTCTGTCAATCACTGAACTAATGTTTAGTTGTATAGGTTGTTTTGTGAGAACTGCTTCACATCATGGAGTCTACCAACGTCTAGCACCTGAGGAAAACAGGTATTTTTCCAGCCAGGAGGTTTGGACTACATTCAAAAGTTCCTCTGCATTTCTGGGTTTGCCTCAGGAACAGCATGTTTTGATTTCACCCACAAATTCCCTCTTGGCCCAGGTCTGGGGACGGGGCCCCGGCCCTCCATAAATTTATTCTTATTGGTCTAGAACCAAGATGCCGCTCGCTTACTGGTGAGTTTGGAGTTGTTGTCATGTTGAAGCACTCATTTTAAGAGCATTACCTCTTCAGGATGAGGCAGCATGAGTGTTCAAGTACATGCTGATTTCAAACCGATCCATGATTCCTGATGTGTGATAAATAGTCTCAACACCATACTATGAGAGAGACATACCCATACCATGAGGCTTGTGCCACCGTGCTTGGTCTGACAAACTTTAGACTATCTTGGAACAATGTTGCTTTCTTCAGCCCACCAAATGTTGCTGTTTCTCTTTAGGCCAGCCTGTGGGTTCTTTGGCAAATTGTAGCTACGGCTGCACGTTTTTTTATTTCAGCAGGGGGGACTTTAAAGGGAGTTTTCCCGGGTCCCCTTGGTTTTTGGGGTAAGTGTCCGGAATTTTATAAAGTACGGGAAAAAAAACTGTAAAACCTACTCGGGAAAAACCCTGCAGCTGATGGTTGGTTTATATTAAAATTTTACTAGTAGTTTTTTGCCCATTTGGGCACGGGAATATTACCAAAAAAGGGTGTTTGATCTGTTTAGTGATGTTGGACTGTGATTATTTGAACACAACTGTATTTTCTTCTGCTTTAAATGGTTAATTTTCTATTTTCAAAAATTATACAGAAACCCCTTGGTTGAAAACCCTTTAAAAGGAAATTTGCTAATAGTCTTTTGGGTGTGCAAAAAACTAAGATGAAAATCTTTAATTTTTACTTCTGGCTTGATGCAAGATGGTGATGATTGCTTTACTTTAACTGGAATTCAAAAAAACCCTTCAGAAATAAAAATTTCTTGTTTGTTTCCCCAGCAGCCCCCAGCGTTCGGGGTTTACAGAAAAACCAAAGTAATGTCTGCATTAAGGTGATAAAAATTGGGGCGAAATGCCTCATCCAGTACCTCAAATCTGTTACATTTTCAGTTTTCAATGAAAGAGGTAGATTTTCCATCTGTGAAGCTCACATCTGCATCCTGCTGACTCACTCTGCTCTCCCACAGACGTTACCATCCCTCATTAGCATGCAGGTTGGTTAAAATCTGCTTTTTGAAAAGACACTCATGGTCCTGACTGTTTCCTTAAGGTTTTTCCCATTTTTTGATAAACCCCTTTGCTGCCGCCCCTGCTGATGAAAAACATCAAAAGGGGAAAGAATGAGGGGTTGTTTGGCTAAATTTAAATTTTCACTGTTTAGGAAACAGCTTCTTGGCTCATTGTCACAATGTGACTGGAAGAGTAGAACATTTACTCGACAGATTCAGGAGGGTTGCACTACACTATCATTATTATTATCTAGCTTCTGATGTATTATAGCTCCCTGATTCACTTTGGGGGTGTGGGCCTATGGGTGGGGCCAGGTTTCTTGGACTAGATGGTTGAGGAGATAACTGTCTTTCCTCCAAGTTTCATGTTACTCATTCATAAAACGGGGGCCCCCAGACGGGCCTTTTTTTTATTAAAATTTTCAGAGGGAGATTTTTGATCCCAAAGTTTCTCTAGAAACATCCATTCAGACATGTTTTCATGTAATTGGCTGTTCTCATAGTTCTACAGGTTTTTAGTTTCCACCACCAAGTCAAGTTACCTAACATAGTTTAAGTCTTGCAGATGTATTCACACCCTTTACCATGACCACATTTTGTCGTTTTTCAACCAAAAGCCAAACTTTATTTCAATTAGATTTTATTTGATAGATCAACACAAAGTGGTGTATGTTTGTGAAGTGAAAGGAAAGGAAAATGATACCTGGTTTTAAATGTTTTTTTCTTTGTTAAAAAACTGAAAAAATGTGGCTTTGTTTCTTTCCCAGCCTAAAACACTACCCGGCCCGGCGGGGAGACATCATTTGTCCCTCCCGCGTGTCTTGGGGGCCCTTTCCCCCGGGGCCTCCCCCCTGGGCATCCCCCTCCTCACCCCATCCTTTAAAGGGGGTGGCCGGCCCCCTGCGGGGGAAAACTCATTCAGCCCCCTTGGGATTCCCCGGGGTTTTGTTCTTTTGGTTCATGACCCCAAAATTATGGCCAAAAGGTAGGGGTAGGAAAAATTTGGGGCCGGAAAGGGAAAACGAAAAGTTTGCTTTTCGGTCAGCTCTTTTCTCACCAAAAACGGAAACCGGGACAGCGCTCCCATTACTGCCCGGGAGCCGCACCGTCCGTCTGTTTATCTCCCGCCCAAATTTTTCCCTCACTCTTTAAAAGACCCCCAGAACTTGAAAATCCTCCCCTTGGGCAGGGGAAATCCCTTCCAACCTGAAGAGGACAAGCCAAACCTTTTCCGGGAAAGAGGGGCCATGGCCCCCGGACTTGGGGGAGCGGGGTTTCATCCCCCCGCTTTTCACTCGGCTGCGAAAACCCCCCCAGTGCATGTGTAGGTCTTGGTAGAGGGGGCCAAACAGGACCACGTCATCTGCCCAAAAAAAGACGAAAAACCATGGCCCAAAAACCCGACCCCCCCCCGGCCCCCCGGCTAAAAATCCTGTCCATAAAAAGGTTTGAAGAGGACCGGGAAAAAAGGGCACGCACCGGAAAAGGTCGACTTAGTGCCGGCAATGCGGCCCAAAAATCCGCTCCCGTACAAGCCCGGAGGCCCTGAATAAAGGGCCCCCCCGATCCATACTCCGGACACCACCCCCCAGGCCCCCGAGGGGGCACAGTCGAATGACTTCCCAGTCCAAAAACACATGTTAACCCGTTGGGCAAACTCCCATGAAACCCCGAGCCCTGTAGAGCAGTGGGGGAATGCCGGGCTTTCAAGGAGGGGAAGCTCAATTTCAAGATGGCTGATTCGCCATTTTGCTGTCAAATTTAAAAAAGGGGTTCAGCCCAGACGACGTCCAATCATCAGCAGAAGCTGAGCATCCGGGCCCGCCGGGGCCAGCCCACTGCCCCATAGACCCCCAGAGACGCTGAGCGTTCGATGGGCGGGAAAAGCCCACTTTTCTGCTTCGCTATTGAATCCCTTTTTAAAAGCACTGTGAAGCTGGGGGAAATGATGGAGGAAAGCCGCGTCGCACTGTAAGAAGCTTATTTGAACAAAGTTGAGCGCGTTTTTAGCGATTTTGTTAATGACATGAAAACCCACAAAATGTATATATTTGATCATTTCTTTTTTTGACTTTTGTGGGGGAAAAGGCTGAGTTCCCTTTTCGTCTTTGAGCAATCCCCATGCTGTAACGGATAAAGCTGGTCCATTTTCCGGGGCCCGGGGGCAAAAAACTGCTCCTCCTGAACCCGTGTTTTTGCTTTGCTTAAAAAAAGTGTGGCGTGCATTTGTATTCAACCTGAGTCAATACTGTATAGAACCACATTTCGCTGCAAATGTTTTGGTTTTTTTCTCTACCAGCTTTGTGCATCTAGAGGGTGATGTTTTAGCCCATTCTTTACAAAGTAGCTGTTGAAAAAGAATAATTTTGGTTTTATTTTAGCAAGGCACCAGAGACTTTTTATACTGAGATCAGATTGCACACAGGTTGAGTCTGTTTATTAATTAGGTAACCTATGAAGGCAAAAGAAAGTAAACAGTGCGCACAACTCCAAGAAATTTTAAGAATGCTGGTTATCCAGATTTTTTTGAACTTATGAAGCGAGTTGGTTGTCAAAGATTTTACCTATTAGACTATTAGAGGTAGAATGGACTGAATACAGATGAACAACACACTTTTAATGGTAAGGTAATTAGTTATCCTTGTATCAGCTAACAATTATGTACAACTCCATGTTGCTCTGTCAGGTATAATGCCAGTATGATACATTGAAGCTCATGCTTGTAATGTGAAGAACTAAATTCATACTTTTGTGTGCAATATGTTTTATATGTTGTTTCTTATGGTAATAGTCTTATAGGTAAAGACTATTGTTTCTACACAGTTTTGCTTCAGTAGAGCAGCACATGGTGATGTTGATGAGTGTTGACCATGTCAACCCAGAATCCGCCTCAGGCTCGGCTTTAGCTCTGTTGCTCTCTTCTCCTTCTTGCTGAGGCCAGAAATAGAGAAGTGGGGCTCAGGAATTAAGGTCTGCCTGAAGTATTGCTATATTCTGGTGTCACTGTCACACTTTATTAGGCTGCCGAGGAAATGCTTTGATTCAAGTACAGGGAGAGAGAGAGTGGTGGAACTAGTATTTATGTGTATTTATTCAGGATGCAGGGCAGGGAAGAGAAGATTAGAGATGATAGCTGGGTTGTTTATCTGTAGCAGGATGCTGACATGACGAGTTAAAGGTCCATCATGAAGTTTGTATATGAATGCTGGATAACAGGTCATTCTTGAAATGCAGCATCTTATCTTCCTCTCTGTGTTGTCATCTTCTGTTCAGTGACTCGCTTTGTAACCGGGCTGAAGTTACAGGGATCTTTAAGACTGAGCTTAATTTACCTGCATTTGCAGGCTGTAGCATATCCATAACGTACGCTGTAAAAACACGCAGTGATGAGACAGCCAGCGTGACGGCCTTGCAGCCTTATCCTCAGGCCAAAAAACACAATGACATAATAGCTAAAATCTTCTCGGCCAGCTAATACAGATCCAAGTTGCCCAGCAGGTTTACCAGCAGCTTTAAACAACTCTGTCAGTGGGGGAGGGGAGCGTCTGAAGCACCAGCCTTCTTATGTTTTAGATTTGCAGCTTTATAAACTGCAAGAGTTAAAGGTGACCAATATACTTCCTTTTAAACATTTGGGATAGGTCTGTGGGGTATCCAAAAATGGTAATTAAATTTTTCGCACAAAATCATTCTCAGATAATGAGTTCCTGCCTTTTTTGAGCTCCTTTCAGAATGAGCTGTTTTAGGGCTCTGTCACATTTATGCAAATTAGCTGTATCTAGCCACGCCCCCAGCCAGCACTTCGTACGTGAAAACGAAATTTATAAGACGCAAGTTCCTATATCTGCAGATTTGCCACCAACAGCAGGGACTGAACTTTTCTTCAGTCTAGGTCTTTCTGTAAATCCTGACGTGTTCTCAAAGCAGTCCGTGGTGAAGTGATTCGTGCAAACTAGTACTGCCTTCGGCAATGTGACTGGAACATAAAATGAAGCCACGAGTCTCTGTTATCCGACAGCGGGAGAATGTGCATGGACACGTGTGGGTCTTTGCAGCCAACAACAGAACATCTGCCTCTAAGGGGCAGCCATTGTGAAGTGATGTAAAGAAGCATTAGAGACCCAAACGGAAGTATAAAAACGATCAGAAAGTTTCCATTTACTCGTACAGCCCCGTACAGCATATCTGATGCTTAGGTTTGCTAATACTGTGATAACTGTGCAATATTTATTTCAAGATAGATGTAATAACCTTCATCAGAACTCTGTTTCATTTCTCACTGAGCTGTAATATCTCTGATGGCTTGCAGAGTTTTGATTTGTTGGATTTCGATTATTTAACATCTTCTGCTGATGCAGTTTCAACTGAAACACTCCACAGCCCTGATCTCCCTCTCTGATAACCATCCCACCTGTGTCAAAGACATGCCTGAAAAGTGTTTTATTTTCTGCTGTAGCACATTTTGACGAAATTAGAGTGCCTGATTTATGACCTCTACAGTGCAGATGAAATGATTTTGTGCTTGAAAACTGTAGTTTTTGTTTGTTCCAGTACTTGTATTGTAGTGCTGCTGCACAACCCTTCAACCTCGGCAAGGTTTCCAACATACAGTAAGCAAAAAAAAAAACTCTGCTGATTCTGTTCCTCCTTCATGCTGATCCCTCCTAAAGAGCTGGATTGCGAAGTTTTTCGGTTGTGCTGCCTCGAGCAACTTTGACAAACCGCCGATTCAAGCTTATTGCCACAACCCTCTAATTCACAAATATTCATCCCTGTAGTCAGCATTTAAACTGAAGAAACAAAGCTTGCAATGTTTGTGTGTTTTTCTGTTAAAATAATCAGCTTCCTTTATTTTGAAGGTTAACAGAAACAAATACGACAAAAGTCAGAGAAAAATGAAGCACTGATTTTAAAAGAGTTCTTTATATAAACATGGTGCTCATTGTTTTCTGTTACAAAATATTCTCAGTAAATCTTGATTCCTTAAGCAAAAATGTAATTTAATTATAATTTCTAGAACTTTTCCTTTTCAAATGTGTTCAGGCCCTTAGCTCACAATTCCTGTTTTCATTTCTCTTTAGAAATGTTTGGCAAAAGTAGCAGAAGGCAGCTGAGAACAGAGCAGAAAGATGCCAAAGAGTGATGATTTTAGTTTGAACACCGAGCTTTGGCATCAGTACGTAACAAAATGTCCACTTGAGACAGAAGTACTGACAGCAGCACAAATTTGAGTTCATACAGCGCATGGTGATTTATTCAGTATGGAGCAGGAAGTCAGGAGAAATGATGTCTAAGAGCAGGGCCTAAGAGACCTAACAAACCAGAACTCTACAGAGGGACATACTCTACTGAGCCCAGTTTGTCTGTAAGTCACCATAGCTGTAAAAAACTGTTTGTAACAAAAAATTATAGTTATAGAGTTCAGAAAGACAGAAAGAAATCTTCTTCACCTATTTACTTCCATGGAGCTCAGCCATGTTTCCTGCATCGATAAATTATGTAAAAATAATTTTCCTGTCACCAGAACGTGGCTACAGAACCCTTTAACATTTTACATTTGAAAATGTGTTTTTTCATCAAGAAAATTCTCTGTCTCCAGGGATGCACGATATATCTGTATTAACATCGGTATCGGCCGATATTAGTCATCTTTTTCCATATTGAAATCTACCCCATAAAAAAAACTGGGCTGATTTTAATAACTGATGTTTTTATTCCGTCTCGTTGCTGTTTGTGTTTCTGGAGGGGGAGGGGCAAGGGGTTGGTCATGTGGTAATTGTCTGGTCATGTGACAGTGATAGTGATGCAGTGCAGGAGTTTTTAACTGAAGCAGAGAAGCTAAGTCAGCGATATGGTTGTTTTTTACGCTGTCGAAAAGGTAGAGAAATATATGCAATATATACACAGCTCAAAAAAATAAAGGGAACACTTAAACAACACAATATAACTCCAAGTAATTAAAACTTCTGTTAAATCAAACTGTCCTCTTAGGAAGCAACACTGATTGACCATCAATTTCACATGTTGTTGTTCAAATGGAATAGACAACAGGGGGAAATCTTTGGCGATTAGCAAGACACACTCAATAAAGGAGTGGTTCTGCAGGTGGGGACCACAGACCACTTCTCAGTACCTATGCTTTCTGGCTGATGTTTTGGTCACTTTTGAATGTTGGTGGTGCTTTCACACTCGTGGTAGCATGAGATGGACTCTACAACCCACACAAGTGGCTCAGGTAGTTCAGCTCATCCAGGATGGCACATCAATGCAAGCTGTGGCAAGAAGGTTTGCTGTGTCTGTCAGCGTAGTGTCCAGAGCCTGGAGGCGCTACCAGGAGACAGGCCAGTACACCAGCAGACGTGGAGGAGGCCGTAGGAGGGTAACAACCCAGCAGCAGGACCGCTACCTCCACCTTTGTTCAAGGAGGAACAGGAGGAGCACTGCCAGAGCCCTGCAAAATGACCTCCAGCAGGCCACAAATGTGCATGTGTCTGCACAAACGGTTAGAAACCAACTCCATGAGGATGGTATGAGGGCCCGACGTCCACAAATGGGGGTTGTGCTCACAGCCCAACACCGTGCAGGACGCTTGGCATTTGCCAGAGAACATCAGGATTGGCAAATTCGCCACTGGCGCCCTGTGATCTTCACAGATGAAAGCAGGTTCACACTGAGCACATGTGACAGATGTGACAGAGTCTGGAGACACCGTGGAGAGCAATCTGCTGCCTGCAACATCCTTCAGCATGACTGGTTTGGCAGTGGGTCAATAATGGTGTGGGGTGGCATTTCTTTGGAGGACCACATGGCCCTCCATGTGCTTGCCAGAGGTAGCCTGACTGCCATTAGGTACCGAGATGAGATCCTCAGACCTCTTGTGAGACCATATGCTGGTGCGGTTGGCCCTGGGTTCCTCCTAATGCAGGACAATGCTAGACCTCATGTGGCTGGAGTGTGTCAGCAGTTCCTGCAAGATGAAGACATTGAAGCTATGGACTGGCCCGCCCGTTCCCCAGACCTGAATCCGATTGAGCACATCTGGGACATCATGTCTCGCTCCATCCACCAACGTCACGTTGCACCACAGACTGTCCAGGAGTTTGGCGGATGCTTTAGTCCAGGTCTGGGAGGAGATCCCTCAGGAGACCATCCTCCGTCTCATCAGGAGCATGCCCAGGCGTTGTAGGGAGGTCATACAGGCACGTGGAGGCCACACACAATACTGAGGCTCATTTTCACTTGTTTTAAGGACATTACATCAAAGTTGGATCAGCCTGTAGTGTGTTTTTCTACTTTAATTTAGTGTGTGACTCCAAATCCAGGCCTCCATTGGTTCATAAATTTGATTTCCATTGATGATTTTTGTGTGATTTTGTTGTCAGCACATTCAACTTTGTACAGAACAAAGTATTCAATGAGAATATTTCATTCATTCAGATCTAGGATGTGTTATTTGAGTGATCCCTTTATTTTTTGAGCAGTGTGTGCAGTATGTCGGTAAATATTGGTTATCAGCCACAACAGCAATAATAATATCGATATTGATATCAACCCAAAGGTTCCATATCGGTACATCCCTATATGGATCTATCTAGGAGACCCTTCTGATAGATCTGCAGTGCCAAGTACACATCTCATCATCCGTATATGGTACTGGTAGGTTTAAAAAGATGCATGTCTTTAAAAAGTTTTTTTTTTTAATTGCTTAGACCCCTAAGGATACATTTATGTTATTCTTTCAATATTTCTAGTTTTTATTGCTCTAAACCAGGAAATGTTGAAACCAGCATGTATCTGTGAAGGCACAGAGTGACATGTAAAATTCAATCACACCTGTGTTATTCTCAGGCTCTGTCTGCATCGTGACCGGCGCTCTGCATGCGTTAGGCGCTCATTGTTGCTTTATTCAGAAGTGACGGAGCATTTACAGAAAAAGCTGCGTACTGGTGCGATATTTGTCACCTTCTGCAGGACATCGAGCTGGCAGACAAAGCTCAGATCTGGAACAACGTTCTCACTGCAAGCTGGTTGATGTTCAAACTTATTTAGAGACAATTAACACCACTTCTGTGGTTTTTCTTCCAGTGGTAAAAGGGTCTATAAAGACATGTTGATTCAAGTTGAACAAAAGGTATAAACCTTTCCAAAAACAGGAAGATTATGTCCACAGAAAGGTGGTTACTCATGCGATGCTTGTGAAAAAAGCAGGTCACAGATTCCTGTGACTGCAGACTGTAGCTGGTGCTTCAGGGCTTTATCTTCTCCCTGACCATCTCAACCAGCATGTCAGCGTTGACTTTGCCTTTGGCTTACATTTTTAGTTAGGATAATCCATCTTCTAAATATACCGCAGTAGAGTGTGACTGTCAAATACTTTGGCTCAGCCTGCGTTCATATCAAACATTAAAACGGCAAGACAGAAAGAAAAACCACATGTTAACACAAGCCTTCACCTCCTGAAGACCCACAGCTATTTGCTGCACATTTAAATAGAATTTTAGATATTTAGTCATTGATGTTCAGTCTGGACCAAACTGAGGTTTAACCTAATTGGCACCTCCTTCAGAGAGAGGAACCTGCAGTCTGAACTGTGGGAATGAACCCTTTAGGCCAAAACTGTCAAGCCAAAAGTTGTCACGGGCCAAGAAAATACAATAAAAACCTGCTCAACAATAAACTAAGCATGTACTATTTTAATGAAAAAAATTAGTCCATTTTTTTTTGTAGGAAACAGATGTGGAAGTCATCTTAGAATCAAAACTAAGAAAGGGTTTAGTCTTATTAACAGAAAGTAAGGTCTCCTTGGCTGTCCTGTTGGAGCCTGATGGTCTTGGGAAGTCAGTCAAAGTGTGTTTGAATGTTTTTCTAAAATATTCATGGTCTTTTGACTTCTGGTATTAAACAGCACATAAACAACTAATGCAAATGAAAACACATTTTCCAGGTGCCAGTAATTGTGCCAACAGCGATTTTCTTGACGTTTTTATTTTCTTGAAGGATTCCACAATGGCTGAATTAATGTTCTCAAAATAAAGTTTGGATTTTCATAATTTTGTGAGACCGTGTTGCTGCAATAATAGAAGAATGTATTATAGGATCTTTTACATATGTTGACTTCTCATGTAATCATGCAATATTTGTCACATTACCACAGACAAACGCATCAAAAATAACTTTTCAATTGTTTATTTTCCTCATTAGTTTATCTTTATTTGGTTTATTTTAAATACAAAGTATGAAACATTTCAAAAACTCAGTTGAGAAGATTTATTTTGAAAGCTATTTAAATTTAAAATGTTGATTTTTACAGCATAATTCCTCAGTAACGTCTCAGAAACATTTAATAGTCAAAATAAATTTGACACATTTGTAGGATTAAGGAAACAATAAACTGCAACATTAATTCAATTTAATTCAGTTTATTTATGTAGCGCCAATTCATAACACGTCTACATCAATGACATAAACCATCAGATCCAAAGTTCTTAGCTGCCCTGTTTGCACCTAATATTATTTTTGGACGGAGCTGATCTAGTTTATGTTTTCTTTGCTGTCAGGTCAGCCCACCTGTGCCGTGGATGTTTGCTGAGTGTTGGGAAAAGCTCTGTTCTGTCTTTCCTGATTCCAGGTGGACTTCCACTTCATGTGCTACAGCACTGATCTCAGCAGCAGCTGCTGCACACTAAAAGCAAAGCATTCAGTGTATTGTTCTATGTTTAGTTTAAAATAAACAGCTGTTTATGAACCCACAAAAAAAATAATGACACTGATCATTAAAGATGAATTGATTTTTATATTTATCATATTTGTGTCATCTGTAGCTCCTCCTCCTTGTATTTACACTGAACATTAGGGCCAAACATGAGGTTTAACAGCATTTTGGGACAACAACAAATCAAAGTAAAACGTTTCATCAGCGACGTCTCTTATTTTGACAGGAAGAAGTCTTTCCTGTTCTCTGCGCTCTACGCTGCTTGTATCCTGGGTGGCCGCCATGTCATGAAGCAAAGGGAAAAGTTTGAGTTGAGGAAACCTCTGGTGCTGTGGTCTCTCACGCTCGCTGTGTTCAGGTAGATGTTGAAGCAGAGGCTATGCCTTGTAAAAATATTTAACAATTGTTTCTACACATTACAACCACACATTTCAGTGTTTTTCATTTGGATTTGGATTTTATGCAATTTATCAACACATAGCTCTGAATAATTGTGAAGTAAAAGGAATTCAGAGGTTCTTTGGGGAACATTAGAGACCAAACTGCATCATAAGACCAAGGAACACAGCAGACAGGTCAGAGAGAAAGTTGGGGAGAAGTTTAAAGCAGGGTTAGGTGCTACAACAATATCCAAGCTTTGAACATCTCCTAAAACTGTTCAATCTACCATCTGGACACGGACAGAGGATGGCCCGCCTGCAGACCTACCGAGACATGGACCTCCACCTAAAGTGTCTGAGGACCCCAAGTCCTTTACACTACAATCAGTTATCCACCCACTCATACACACATTCTAACACTGACAGCGGTAAGCTACATTGTAGCCACAACTGCCTTGGGGCAGACAGAAGTGAGGCTGCCATACAACCGGCACCACCGGGCCCTCGGACCACCATCAGCAGGAAAGGCGGTGAAGTGTCTTGCCCAAGGACACAACCCACCGGTTACAGAACGAACCCCTACTACCGCCACCGTCACCCCTGATAAAGCAGCCAAGAGCCCCATGGTAACTCTGGAGGACCTGCAAGAGATCCACACCTCAGGTTGGAAAATTAGTTGACAGGAAAACAATTTTTTGTTCACTTCACAAATTTGCCATTTCCTTATCAGAGAAGCTGGTAGGAACAGATAGGAAGATCGATGGAAGCAAATACAGGACAGTCCTGGAAGAAAACCAATCCAATCCAAAGCCTGAGCTGCTTTACAAGAATGAATGAGCAAAGATTTCTTACTGGTCAAAGATCAACACTTCTAAACTGTTGGATTTTCTTATTGGAGGATTTCATTTTGGATGATTAGGACAAGCAAGGCTGAAAATACTACAGAAACATGAATTACAACAAAGCCTCCTATCAGGTTCCCTGGAACACGCTGAAACACAACCAGAACACTTTTCCTATAGGAAGTTCTGCTCTTTGGTCCTCACTGTGGGTCAGAAACTGGTAGAAGCTTTTCCCAAAAGACAGCTAAAGATGGTCCTAGAAAATGACGACTCTTGGAAAGCTTAATATAAATGCACACCACACAGATTATTTGTTAAAACAACTGTGTATCTTTTTCATTTAACATTCGAAGTCAATACTTTTACAAGACACTGTATACTTCATCTGTATAAACAATGTACTCATATTTACTTCACAGTAATATATAAAAACTGTACAACCACTATATTATACACATGTATGAACCCTGATATAGTGGGCGGAGCTTCATCAGTCTTCACGTCACACTGACTTATTCACTCTTCATCATCTCTGTTCTCCCAGTATCTTTGGTGCCATCCGTACTGGGAGCTACATGACCTTCATCCTGATGACCAAAGGACTTAAACAGTCAGTTTGTGACCAGAGTTTCTACAACGGGCCAGTCAGCAAGTTCTGGGCTTACGCCTTTGTGCTCAGTAAAGCACCTGAACTGGGTGAGTCGAGACATGTCTGCTGTTTGATGGGTGGGCTCCACAGGCATGCAGCGTGTAGGACAAATGTTCTGAATAGCGAACTGAAACAGTCAAAGATGACAGGTGGCTTTACCGGAACCCTCTTAGACTGCACACCTAATTGGATGAGAAAGATTCTTGATCCAAATCTGGAGCTGGATCAACCACATAAGTTAATCTCTTCTAATTTTGGCTGAGGAACACCTGAGATAACCTGCTCATAACGTTCTCTGGTGGGTTCCGTCATTTCTGTCGTTGAAGTTATGAATCACCTGGTAACAAAAATCACAGCTCATATGTTCACCTTTTAAGTAACTTAAATTCTTTCGGTTTTTACCTGGAAAACAGCAGGAGCTTTTAAATATGGCTGCCAAACTTTGCCTGGCAGCTCTAATCTCAGTTTTCTACACATATGCTCCCCACTGAATCATTGGTCAGAGACAACAGAGACCTAATATTGACAAATGTCTAAAGTCTGGTCCAAACCATTTCAAAAAACTTGTTCAGCTCTTGCAGAAGCTGCAAGGCTTTGGTACTTAAATAGATTTTATTTGGTATTCTAAGTGACTTGTCAGGAATGTTTTTCTGGACAAGCTAATATTTTTTATTCAAATATCCAAAATTAAGATTTTGAGCTCTGAGAACTTACAGGCAAAATGCTGCGTTATTAAAAGAAAAGTACTTTGTGTTTTACCTAAGATTTTCCATTTTAAGGAGATTTTAATTAATTTTGCCCTAAAAAAATATAAAAGGTGTCCGTCTGCATCAAACACCTGTGCTGGCGAGCCAGTTTTGTATCATTTTTGAACCGCAGTCAGGGGCCACACAGCATCAATCCAATGGCCCCCGGGCCACAGTTTGGACACCCCTGTTGTAAAGTGGGAGAAATGTGACAAGTTCAGGAGGTGTGAATACTTTTGCAAGACGCTGTATCCCATCCTGAATATTTTGCATACCTATATATGACGAATGTGATTGAAAGTTCCCTGTTCTACCTGCAGGTGACACCCTCTTCATCGTCCTGAGGAAACAGAAGCTCATCTTCCTTCACTGGTACCACCACATCACCGTGCTCCTCTACTCCTGGTACTCATACAAGGACATGGTAGCAGGCGGCGGGTGGTTCATGACCATGAATTACTTGGTCCATGCGGTCATGTACTCGTACTACGCCCTGCGTGCAGCCGGCTTCAAGCTTTCACGCAAGTTCGCCATGTTCATCACGCTAACGCAGATCACCCAGATGCTGATGGGCTGCGTGGTCAACTACCTGGTGTACGAATGGATGCAGCAGGGCCAGGAGTGTCCATCCCACATGCAGAACATTGTTTGGTCCTCACTGATGTACCTCAGCTATTTTGTGCTCTTTGTCCAGTTCTTTGTTGAAGCCTATATTGGCAAGTCCAAATCATCGGCCAAGACTGATGTTAAGAAGAGCGAGTAGAGGAAATGCCAAAAGTTTGGGTTGCAGGGAGATCATTTAATAAAAGGAATTTGAAAATGAGGAACAGGGACCTGTGACATGAGAGAGGATTGGGATGGGATGAGAGAAATGTGTCATGGAGTCTGGGATTATTGATGGGTTGGGGGTGGGAGGGGTTTCTTGAAATGATTGGTGTTTGTGCTTCAGGGTTACTACTCATGTGAAGACCTGAAAAAGAGGTGATGTCTCCCTTGAGGGACACTGAGGAAGTAGCACCACCATGATCAAAAGCCATCATGAGTCATTCACCTGAGCTCTAAAATGTGCCCTGATAAATTCGCATTTCATACTTTTAAAACCCCAGAAAAAAAAGTTTAGTCTAAAACTTTACAATAATAAAATCGTCAGAGTGATCGACTACATCTCCCGGAACCGTTTTATTTATTATTGACTAAAAAAGGCCCACATAAAGATAGATGGCGTCAGCTCTACTGGAGCCATCAGAGTTTCTGTCCGTTCGTTGTCTGTGTTTGTTGTTTCGCTTTAATCTGAGTACGGAAACGTTTGGGACACCAGTGAGCAAATGAAGCTGACGTTTTAGCAGTTGATGTGAAGGGATGTGGTGAGGGGCACTGAGGATTTTCTCAGGCGAACGTGTTTATATAATGTGCATATCAAGATAACGTAGAAATGTTTAACATCTGCTCCAGTTTACAGTTTGGCTGATTTGCTTCCACAACATTTGCTAATGAAGAAAAAACTAAGTAGGAATAACAGAATGAAGCTGGTCTTACAGACGGAAGCTAACACGATGCGCCTGGCGGGGCTGGGAAAGAGCTGCTGATCTGCCCTGCTTTACCTCGTCTTTGGAAATGCACTGATTTCCAGACCCTTCTTTGTATTACAGGGTCCTTACCAGTGAGGAATACCAGTCTGTTGGACACTGATACCTTCAATGGAGTACAAACGTATTTATGTTTAGCAACAAAAAAAAAAGTATAAACCAACATGCAAATTGTCAAAAATCTGCTGTATTTAAAAAAAAAGGTATGTATCATTAATAGTGTCTGTTGAGCTATTGTGCATTTGCACTATATCAATGTCGGAAAACAATTGTTGCTAAAAAGAAAAAAAAAAACCAATGAATGAACAAAGTGTGCAGAAATGTGACATGCTCGTGATGTTTTCTGTTGTCTGTGCCGTCATGGCGTCACGCGTGCATAACTCGTTTCTTGGTGCTGAAAGTAAAACATGATGAGTTTAAATGCAGTCTGTCCAGTTTCTCTTACCAGAATATTTCAAATGACCAGAGGGGTGTTAGGTTTTTAGATTTTTCACATGTTTCTGCAAAAATGGAGAATATACAGTACAGACCAAAAGTTTGGACACACCTTCTCATTCAAAGAGTTTTCTTTATTTTCATGACTATGAATATTGTAGTTTCACACTAAAGGCATCAAAACTATGAATTAACACATGTGGAATTATATACTGAACCAAAAAGTGTGAAACAACTGAAAATATGTCTTATATTCTAGGTTCTTCAAAGTAGCCACCTTTTGCTTTGATTACTGCTACACACTCTTGGCATTCTGTTGATGAGCTTCAAGAGGTAGTCACCTGAAATGGTTTTCACTTCACAGGTGTGCCCTGTCAGGTTTAATAAGTGGGATTTCAAGCCTTATAAATGGGGTTGGGACTATCAGTTGTGTTGTGCAGGAGGTGGATACAGTACAGAGCTGATAGTCCTACTGAGTAGACGGTTAGAATTTGTGTTATGGCAAGAAAAAAGCAGCTAAGTAAAGAAAAACGAGTGGCCATGATTACTTTAAGAAATGAAGGTCAGTCAGTCCGAACAATTGGGAAAACACTGAAAGTGTCCCCAAGTGCCGTCGCAAAAACCATCAAGCGCTACAAAGAAACTGGCTCACATGAGGACCGCCCCAGGAAAGGAAGACCAAGAGTCACCTCTGCTGCGGACGATAAGTTCATCCGAGTCACCAGCCTCAGAAATCGCAGGTTAACAGCAGCTCAGATTAGAGAACAGGTCAATGCCACACAGAGTTCTAGCAGCAGACACATCTCTAGAACAACTGTTAAGAGGAGACTGTGTGAATCAGGCCTTCATGGTAAAATAGCTGCTAGGAAACCACTGCTGAGGACAGGCAACAAGCAGAAGAGACTTGTTTGGGCTAAAGAACACAAGGAATGGACATTAGACTAGTGGAAATCTGTGCTTTGGTCCAAGTTTGAGATCTTTGGTTCCAACCACCGTGTCTTTGTGCGGCGCAGAAGAGGTGAACGGATGGACTCTACATGCCTGGTGATACATGACCTGGTCTCCACAGTCACCGGACCTGAACCCAATCGAGATGGTTTGGGGTGAGCTAGACCGCAGAGTGAAGGCAAAAGGGCCAACAAGTGCTAAGCATCTCTGGGAACTCCTTCAAGACTGTTGGAAAACCATTTCAGATGACTACCTCTTGAAGCTCATCAACAGAATGCCAAGAGTGTGCAGAGCAGTAATCAAAGCAAAGGGTGGCTACTTTGAAGAACCTAGAATATAAGACATATTTTCAGTTGTTTCACACTTTTTTGTTCAGTATATAATTCCACAAGTGTTAATTCATAGTTTTGATGCCTTCAGTGTGAAGCTACAATATTCATAGTCATGAAAATAAGGACAACTGTTTGAATGAGAAGGTGTGTCCAAACTTTTGGTCTGTACTGTAAGTTGGATACATGTAGCAAATCATAGTTTGAACACTGAATACACATTGACATCAACATCCTAAATTTCATATTAAATTTACCAAACCTGAAAGTTTCTTTAATTCTTAAACATTTAGTTTGTTGAGCTACAGCACCTTGTTTTGATTGCCATCTTTGTTACCTGAGGAATCTTCTTTCATAATTGTGTGGCGAACTTTGACATATCATCCTGTCTGGATAAAAGAATGTCACCAAAACTGTGATGAATTATGGGTCATGTCAAACTACAGGTTTTTCACTAATCACTGGCTAAAAGTAGGTCCACCCAATGTTACCTTGGAATGTTTTCTTTGCATTAGAATCTCATCGATACATTTTTAAGTAACTAGTCTAAAAAGAGAACAAACCTTAAACAATTTGTTTAAAGAAATATAATAATAATGTGTGTTGAAGCTGAAACTGGAGCTGGGCAGAAACGTTCCCAGAACACCAGGTAATTCTAAGTGCTCTGCAAAAAATGAAGGACGTCAGGTAGAAGTAAACATTACCATATAAGAAATGCATCAAGTACTGAAGTAGTCAAGCATGAAGTCAAAAGAACTGATCAAAAACTTATTGACTTAACAGGAAATCTGCAGTGAACAAAATGTTTTCAGTCCTGATGTAAAGTAGCCAGCAATATCGGAGCATCTCAGATTTTGGTGAGTTGGTTCCAGAGGTGTGGAGAATAGAAACAAATGCTGCCTCATCATATTCCGACAGTGATCATGAGTTCCCTGAGCGGGCTACATGGTCCATACCTGTCACCACAAACCTACTTAGGATTGAGACCATTTAATGCTTTTTAGACCAAGGAGAAGATGTTAAAATCCATCTTTTTACAAACAGGGAGTGATTGCAGTCATTTAAGGACTGGTGTAATGCGATTCATTTTCCAGGTGTTTCTGACAGCGGCGTTTTGGATGAGCTCTTGAAAGAGTTTAGTAGATAACATAATATTTCAGTGAAGTAAAGAACAAGATACTGTACATAGAGTAAAGTCCCCTCAAACTGGAGGAACTTCCTGCGAGAAAGTGACAACAAAACGGAGCTACTTAGGTTCCTGGCTGAAAAGATAACCCAGATGTCTACACAGAAGATGTTGCCAATTCAATTCAATTCAGTTTATTTATATAGGGCCAATTCACAACACATATTGTCTCAAGGCACTTCACAAAAGTCAGGTACATACATTCCAATTAATCAATGTAACCATTGAACAGTGCAGTCAGAGTTAGTTATTTGTTCAAATTGGATAAAAAGTTTTTTCTGTCTAAGGAAACCCAGCAGATTGCATCGAGTCAGTGACTTGCAGCATTCACTCCTCCTGGATGAGCATGTAGAGACAGTGGACAGTCACTGGCGTTGACTTTGCAGCAATCCCTCATACTGAGCATGCATGTAGCAACAGTGGAGAGGAAAAACTCCCTTTTAACAGGAAGAAACCTCCAGCAGAACCAGGCTCAGTGTGAGCGGCCATCTACCACGACCGACTGGGGGTTAGAGAGAACAGAGCAGAGACACAAAGAGAACAAAGAAGCACTGATCCAGGAGTACTTTCTATGGGAAGGAAAAGTAAATGTTAATGGATGTAGCTCCTTTAGTCGTTTCATCTAGAAAGAAAGAACAGATAAACTCTGAGCCAGTTTTCAAGTTTAGAGTCTGAAGAGAGCACATAGAGTTAGTTACAGTAAAAGCTCAGTCATTAGCCATATCTAGGAGAGAGAAAGGGTTGAACACTGAAAGACAGGGCCAAGTGGATCATCTGTAGAAGGTGAGCATTAAGTTGTTGCCAGCAGAAGCTCGGAAGGTAGACACAGAGTCAGGCCAGGTGTAGCTTCTAGAAGAAAGAGAAAAGGGAGAAAACAAAGTTAAAAGCTGAAATAACAGCAAATAATGCAAAGTTGGAGAGTAGTGTGAGAATGTAGCGAAGAGGGTGAAAGTGGCCATTATGTCCTCCAGCAGGCTAAGCCTATAGCAGCATAACTACACAGATAGTTTCAGTTCAGATTATCTAGTTAAACGGCGCTTATTTACAACAATGTCGTCTCAAGGCACCCCACAAAGGGTCCGGAACGGCGTGGGGCCGCCGGGGAGGCCAGACCAAACCACCGAGTGCCAGAGCCCGGCTACCCCAGAACGGGCCACGTGTAGGGGAACTAAGTAAAATAATAAACTGATAAAGTTTATCCATCTATAGCCCACTGATGGTCATTGTTATACTAAAAACCACAAGGATTGGGATACCTCTCTCTGTCAGACTGATTATAACCATTGGAAAAGAGAAGGGGTCATACAGGTAGCAGATATGGAGGGTGTGTTTGCACCTCAACCATTACTGAGCCGGTTTAGGCTAAACCTGACTCCCCCTTACTCCATCCAACAGGGAGGGAGGAAGGCTCCCTCCCTGATAAACTAAGCCACTCTAACTATAAGCTTTATCAAAAAGAAAAGTTTTAAGCCTAGCCTTAGAAGTAGACAGGGTGTCTGCCTCATAGACTAAAACCGGGAGCTGGTTCCACAGGAGAGGAGCCTGATAACTAAAGGATCTCCCTCCCATTCTACTTCTAGAGACTCTAGGAACCACCAGTAAACCTGCAGTCTGAGAACGAAGTGCTCTGTTAGGAACATATTGAACAATCAGATCTCTGATGTATGATGGAGCTAAATCATTAAGGGCTTTATATGTGAGGAGGAGAATTTTAAATTCTATTCTGGATTTAACAGGGAGCCAATGAAGGGAAGCTAAAGTAGGAGAAATATGATCTCTCTTTTTAATTTTCATCAGAACTCTTGCTGCAGCATTTTGAATCAGCTGAAGGCTTTTAAATGCATTTTGTGGACATCCTGATAGTAAAGAATTACAATAGTCCAGCCCTGAAGTAACAAATGCATGGACTGGTTTTTCAGCGTCACTTTTGGACAGGATATTTCTAATTTTGGCAATGTTCCGGAGGTGAAAGAAGGAAATCCTAGAAACCTGTTTAATATGGGATTTAAATGACATGTCCAGGTCAAAAATAACACCAAGGTTTTTTACTTTATTACCGGAGGTCAATTTAATGCCATCCAGGTTAGGTGATTGACTAAGCAGTTTCTTTCCCTTTTTTAAAGACTCCCCGGGTTCCAAAGCAAAAACTTCTGTTTTTAGATAAATTTTTAGAAAAAAAAAATTTAAAAGTCCCCAAAGTTTTTATTTTTTCAAGACATGCTTGTAGTCTATCTAATTTGGTTGGGCTCATCAGGATTTATGGAAAAAAAAGCTGAAAAATTCATCAGCGTAAGTGAAAAATTTTTTTCTATGCTGCCTTGAAATTTTACCTTTTTGGAAGAAAAATATATAGTAAAAGGAAAATTGGCCCAATACTAAAAACCCTGTGGTACTCCACAATTAAACCATGGGGGTTTAAAGATAAATTTATCTTTTTACATGAAAAAAACTGGGAAATCTGCGGGAAAAAAAAAGATTTAAAACCAGCCTAGTGCTTTTTCCCCTGATCCCTACAACCCTTTTTCCCCCCAAGCCTTTCTAAGGAAAATTTTAAAGGGTTTCGACTGTATCAAATGCGCCCTGAAAACCCTAACAAAAAACCATTACGGGGGGCCCCCAACGGGAAAAATTTTTGAGGCTTTTAAAAAAATCTTTGGGGGGACTTTCAAGCAGAGCTTTTTCCCAAAAGTGCTATAAATGGGGGTTTTAAAAGCCGGGGCCCTTGGAAAAAAAAACTCTTCAAAACAGGCTTCCCTTTTTAAAAATGCCCCCCCCACTTTGATTAAAGAAAAACCTTTTTCTAAAAGAAATTTTCGTTTAAGGGAATGGAAGTTTGGGATATAATTCTTTTTAAAATTTTTAAAAGTAAATCTCGATAAAGGGCAAAAGGTTTCTTAAAAAAAGGTTTAAAATTACAGCTCCCAAAAAGCCGGGTTGGTTTACATATCCATTTTATTTAAGGGAAAAAAAATTAAAAATCATTTTTTAAAAAAGGGGGCGGGTAAATCAGGGGAAAAACCCTTCCCTTTAAATTTTTTTTTGGTTTGGGGATTGGGTCAAAAAAAATAAAAAGGGTTAAAGGGTTTTTAGATGAAGCTAATTTTTTCGGGAAAAAACTCGGGGGAAGCTCCAAAGGATAAAAAACACCCCCAAACCCAAAAAATCGGGTTTCTCAGTTAGGTTCCTAGGGTTGTCCCACTTGCTGGGGGATAAAGTAATCTTTCTTTAGGATG